>JAPYYV010005932.1:0-14837 GCA_030522625.1 Copidosoma aretas | reverse complement strand
ACGTATCAACTATCAACTATCGACAATTATTGTGCTCCGAGGCTCCGAGTAGAGCTTACTTAAACTACTGTACAAAAGTTTATACGATAGACTATAAAGCTGAGCATCTCTATTTTTTCTGACAAGTTACGTGTAAGAACTAGACTACGTTTTTTCTTGTGTAAGTAGACTTTTTATTTTATATTTAGTTGATCATAGTAACAATATAGTAATAATATGTATATATGCGTGTATATATATATAGCTGAGCCCACAGAATAATGGCATTATCTAAAGAAAGTCTGTATGTGCAACATAAAAAGGACGGAGATGGATCATCAGTGTGGAGCCATTTCTTGATTGCCAAAGATAATAATACAGCGCAATGTAAACAATGCCAGGCTATACTGAAAACCTTAGGAGGATCTACCAAAGGATTACATATGCATCTATTATCAAAACATAATTTGAGAGTATCTTCTGCAAAGCCGTCATCATCAACAAGCCAATGTGCCGAAGAACCACCATTAAAACGAAAAAGCAGATTTAACGACATGAAATGTACAATAAAAAAAATCAGAAAAGTGGTTCTCATATTCAAAAGATCGTCATTAAAAAATGATACCATAGTACAAAAATATGTGCGAAAAGAGCACAATAAAAAGCTTAGTTTACTGCTTGATTGTAAAACTAGGTGGCATAGCCTTTTCACAATGCTTGAACATTTTGCTCTTTTGAAAGTCTGCATTCAAAAAGCACTTATAAACTAAGATAATCCAGTGCAACTCAATGAATCTGATTTCGATCTCATTAATCAAATTCTTAATGTCTTGGCCCCAGTCAAAATAGCTGTAGAAGCTCTTTGCCGTTCTGATGCAAACTTATGTACAGCTGACGCTACTTTGAAGTTTGTTTTTAAGCAAATAAATTACAACAACTCGATGTTGGCTTCGAAAATGAAGAGGCATTTGTAAGAGCGCCTACAAGATCGCAGACGAAAAGAGTTGAGCGGTGTCTTATGCTATTTACAAAATCCTAAAGAAAGTGATGATACTTTGGATGACGAAATGAAGCATCTCTTTTTACGTCCTAGCAAGAGTTTAATAACAAAGTACTTGGTTTCGTTAACTGAAAGAATAAACACAAATAAAATTATCAGTGATACAGAAGACGAACGCACCATAGAAATTGAATCTACAACTACAAACACAACTGATTTAACATTCAAAGAAAAGCTTCAAATTGAAACAGAGAAAAGTATGAAAACATTGTCTTCAGATTCCTATGAAGAAACTAATTTTACTCAAATAATTGAAAAGGAAATGAATTTATTTGAAGCTTCAAATTTCAATCGTGGCTACTACTAGATCAAGCTTACAAGTATTTATTAACTATTCCTCCAACCTCCATTGAATCGGAACGGGCGTTCTCTGCAGCTACGTATGTGTGCAATAAATTAAGAACCAGGTTAGGTGATAATACATTAGACTCATTGTTGTTTCTTAGAGCATATTTCAGCAATTTAAACAATGTGTAATCATATATAATAAGAAATATATTCTTATGTATTGTTGATTATTATTATTATTTGTTATTTAAAAATATAATAAAAGATACGATTTTCACATGACCTTTATAGTTTTTCTTAATAGCCAGAAATCCTGGGGCTATACCGGGATCCTGGGATTGTCTATTTATAATCCCGAAATCCCGGGATTGGAAAAAGAGTCCGGGATCAAATTCCCTCATTAAAATACAAATAATGTTGTTACGCCAGGTCGTTAAACAAAACTATGAGTTTTAAGTGATTTTGATAACAGTTATTGATTACAATTCGTTGTGTCAATATATTAAAAAATTTTTGTATAATAGAATGTTAGAGAACAACGCTTTAAATTACCTGTCATAAAAATCCCTTCAAAACTTATAATAAACGACCTAAAGTATATCATGTGTTTTTATAGCGTTAAAAAAATTTCAAAAAGCTACCAGAAATATGTAGGCTCCACATTCTATTAGTGACAAAGTAATTTTATTATAAATGATAAAATAATAACTGTAGTAAAATAAATTATTTAACATGTAGCTAGCGTCCAGATAGTTCACCATTTAGTTTTAGCCATAGTATGAAGTTTAGGATGATTTCTTAGAGATTCCTGCATTTTAGTGGTCGAACACTTTCATTTTACGGCAATATGGGAATCTTGCGAAAAAAAGAAAAATAGATAGTCTGCTATTTTCTTTAGATTATCCACTGTTTTAAATTAGCTGCTGTACTTTATTAAGAGTTGTACTGAAATGAACAGTCCGACATTTAGTGGTATACGCCTTATCGAGTTTAAAATGACATCATATACCTAATTGTACTTCATGTGCTGTAAGTACTTCTTTAATTGTCAATTATTAGGACGAGCTCTACCTTGTACAAAAAAAACATTCAAATCATGAGTAATTCTGTATGCACTGGCCGCCATATTACTGCCACCATTTTTAATCTATTAAAATCAGCTTATATCCTAAATTCTGTAATCCTCATCATCACTAGAGTACTTAAATTTCGTGTTTAATAAAAATGATTATGATTTACGTGAAAAATATAGTTTTCGTCACAAATGTGCATCTCTCTAGGGCGGTCCCTGGGCCCGAGGGCACTTGCGAAGCAATGCCCGAGGGACCATTGGGACCCCCCTGGTCGGATGCTCATGAGTGGCGAGCGCTGTTTTTCATACCGAGGGTTATTAGAGTTGCAAAAGTGCTCGAGGTAGGAAAAAGCTTTTTTCACTTTTGGGGCACTTTAGGAAGTTTCACTGCCCCCTTGTATTATATTAAATGTATGGCACGACTTTGGACCAGTTTTTCTACATTCTACTATTTCAGTTCTTTAAAATAAAAAAATTAATTATTTGAATTAGACTTTTCAGTCAGAAGCTATCTGATTTTGAGAAAAAGTTTCCTCTTTGGTATATCTGTGTGCCGGCTGCAGGAACGTTCTGTCGCAAGACTGACTTTAAGTAATTTCTCAATCTTGTAAGTCTAAGTTTATGATTATCATTTACATCTTTGTACAAAAGTCTTCGGGGAAATCTAAAATCACACTTAAAGAAATCACGGAATCAAATTAGACATGCATTTTCAGCAACTACGTTTTCAACAGGGTCGAGCGTCGGCCATTTTTTCATGAGGGTCGTCAAATCTACATTTCTGCACTTATCTATATTTATGGCACTTACATTGTAAATAATGTCTGCTAATAGATGACAGATGGCGTTCTTTACTGATTCAGTATTTTTCATTGCTGTATTACTATCTGGTTCTGCTAAGTTTCCGTAAACGGGTCAGTAACTGCAGGTGATAGTGCGCATAGGTCTTGATGCTGGATTGATATACGAACTTTATCGCTATTGCCATACGTTAGCTACACGTACGGCTAATGTGTAAACTTGATTTTTTCATCCCACACTATAAGCATGTGTTTCCATCAGTCTAAATCTGCAAATTTTACCTTATCGCATTATTTAGAACTGTAAATTTGTTGCACTTGTTTTAATGGTACCTATCACAAAACCTTTTTAAATTTGCATTTCAAGATCAACTTAAAATATGGAGCATAAGCAAACCATTAGAAGATCAAGAAATCAACAACACATAAGACATTTAGTATCATGAGTTGTTTAGAATAATAAAACACAGACAGCCGGTGGAAACTACTCTCCCTATTTCATTAAGTTAGATAACGAATTCCAAAAGATCTGAGGGATCATGTAAAACGAAGGACAAAAGTAAAGGGCAAGGTGTTAGGATATCTAGCCGAAGAAGATTAAATAAAATGTAAATGTTTAATTCCCGAATCTATGACGTTGCTAATATTCATACACAATTTACAGATATAAACAATATAATATAAACTATGAGATACTTACTTCTCTTTTTTTAACATTAGAAGAATTGCTGTGAGTGCTTCAGCATGATCACGAAACTGTAATTTAGGTAAAATAGGTAAAACACTATCAATTGAAAAATCATGAGCATAAACAAGCTGCCAGAAACAGTACTGATCGAACGTTTCCCATTTCAAACTAGCAGTAAGTGTAGATGCGAAAGACTCTCTTTTAAACATTTTAAAATACCCTTGCATGATTTGACACACCAAATCTTGTAGTTGTGATGAGTCAATAGTAGACACAACAAGATGAAGAAGTTGAGTATTTCCCAGAGCTACATTTTGAAATTCGGTATAAATGTCCGACAGCAGATAACAAAACATGGGTACGTTATCTTCATGACATCTCTGTAAGAAGCACATTCGATATGTAATATTTTATTTTAAACTAACAAAGTGATGACAAAATACATACTTTAAGATCTAGAAGCAGACATGCATCAAATTTTTCATCTCTTTGTGAGCAAAAGTCTTTATAAACTAAAGCTTTTACTTCGTTCAAAGCATTGCTGCAAGAATATACAAAAATAATAGTAAATTACATATTTCAAAATTATCAAATGTTTATCAGTACATTAGGTAGTAAAGTAAAGAAGTTTTATGAAAAAACTTTTGTAAAAGCATCTTATTGAATAACATTATTAGAGAATATTATTTATCACATCTTTTATATCATCCTGAAACTCTTTTGCAAGTCAAAGTTATTAAATTTGTTTTAGAAAATACGAGGATTATTGTTTGATTTTTGTACCAATAAAAATAGTATACATAAATAGTATGTAATATCGGAATGATATAATTACGAATTTTTTAAAATTCACAGCTAACACTTTTTATTCATATTTTGAAATTTATCTTCGGTAAATGCATTTTTAAAGTAGTAGGAATGTCACATCAGCTACCGGTATTAACATAAAAACAATTATAGCTTCGGGTCGAAAATCTCTGACGCTAATTTGATGAAAGGTACTTTGCCTCAGATTACAGAATCGGTTTACAAGCTGTAAGCCTGTTCACTCTGCTGCGTTATTTTAAGATATTGTCAAATAATAAGATAAACAAATATGTTTTTTATAGACAACTGGCATGTTTTCTAAACTATTTTTTTTTCGGTAGTAGGTGGTGCACTGAGTATGCGCTAAGGACGGTTTTTTTTACATGGTGTAGTATGATTATAATAATTTATTAAAATTTGTAGTTATATTTAAACCAATGCCATGTGGTATTCCATCAGGACTTCTGAATATTCTAGGGTTTGTTCGGTTTTTATAGGTAAGCGAAAATGCGAACTTACTTACCAATAACTGCGCACGACCCAATTACGCTTCTCTCTAATATAATAAAGGTATTTATACGTTCGACAAATTTTGCTGCTTTATCTTACTATTTTTAACATTTTTCATGGTATTTTGATGACCATATTACATTTCGAGTTCGAATAATTTCACTGTACATAAAAATGTTCTTAAAGTAAGGATATTAACCGTTGATTTTTTCACTCCATATTGCGGTAATCATTTAGAAGCTCTTTTTTAAGAGGATTTTCATTCAACTTAGTGAAGTCAACACTTATGCCACAAGAAGTAATTTTAGATACAAATATTTATATCTAACGTTACATTCTTGACCTATTTGTAATACTAAGACGAGCAGGCCATATCGGCTTTTTCATCATAATTTTCTATTACAAACAACAATTTTATAAAAATAATAATGTATTAAGTATATTTGTTGATTTGAATTATTTGATTTATTTGATAAATACAAATAATTAGTATAAGTCATTTGTTAGCTTTGAAAATTTCTTCCCAAATAATATTTTTAAAGCTGTTTTCATTGTTTGATTCTCATTAAATTAAAATATTGGGATTTTCGCATCAAAACAATGCTACATATATTTGACCATGAGAAAATAGAGGTTTATTAAAATGAAGATATATTTGATCAAAACTTTGGCGTTGGGATTTATTAGTTGTCATTAAAATTTCTAAAACCATAGAAAATGGTTTTCCATATAAAAGAAATAGTTGAGTAAAATTGTTATCAGGACATAATGTAACTCTTGAAATTAACACTTTATTTCCAATCTTATCACCTGTTATGGTTTCGGCTTTGATATTTAATTTATATAATATGGTTTCTTTTCAATCTTGTACCATTGCACGGTCCATAATTTATACTTTAATATTGTAATAACCTCACTAACATTCATATTTTCAAATTTAATTGATGTGTAGGAAGACCTTTTGAATATTATTTAATTCTTCTACTGCAAAATTTATATAAATATCATCATCAGATTTATCAATACCTTTATAAGTAGCCTTGTCCATACTATAATATGTTACAATACTTCTTTCTATATTATTCAAAATCCTATTATTTAAGCAAAATGTGTATCAATTATAAGTTGTAACTATTGCGCAATATGTTGTGAAATTATGAAAGATTCCAAATATCTTTAACATATTTCACTTGTAATATAAAAAGTTTGAATGTCAATCTGCAATATTTGATGATAATTTTCGAAAACTTTTGTCCATTGATTCCATAATAATTTGTAATTGAAAAATAGTGAACAATGGCCATGTCTATAAGGGTTTAATTATTTTATAAATTATTTTACTTATGTTACTATTTATAATCACCAATAGTATGCGACAAAAACCTCCACCTAAATCTCTTGATACATTTCTAAAAAGTTCATAATTGTTACACAAATAATATAGAGTTCTATCAACAAACTTAATTGCTTTTTTTGGATCATTGAAGCTTCATTACGTATAATCCAATCTACATTAAAAAGTATTATTGATGCAACGTCCATACATACAAGTAATGTTATTTTTTTTGTTTCAAAATAAAATAATAAAGTATCGTCTTGTACAAAAATAGCGTCCACGTAGCGCAAGACAAAAACAAATTCAATCTTTTTCAAACTTTGGGAATCAAAGGTACTTTATGTGAAAAAACACTAATTTTTTCAGAATTTTTTAGCACGCTGTAAGTTAGATCGATGTAGACGCAACGGAGCACTAAAGGAGAAAAAAAAACTATATTCACCTTCTATTTTGTTGCGTTGGAGGGGAAAAAAATGCTTAGAGCTATTATTCATTATTAGGGTCAATAATTACAATTACAGTGTGAAATTGACACAACTCAAAATAGATCCAATATGGCAGCGCAGAATTGCTAAATAATAGAAGATGACGAATTAAAGAATATAATCGTCATTTACGTGAAATTTTCAGTAATAAGTGTCATGCAAAACTTTCGTAGATATCTCAATTTTAGAAAAAAAATTGATAATATTTAAAAACTCTTTAGATAAAATAGTAAAATAAGATTTAATATAAATTATAATTCTTTCATAACGGAAATTCTGAGTAACTAAAAGTAATTAGTGCCAATTATTACATATCTAGCAATAGATCCGAAACATCAAAAATGTCTGATACAATATGGCAGCTGAATTTTAAAAATAAATAAGCTTGCCAGTTACATAATATATTTGTGTTCTACGTAATATTTCAAGTAAAATGCGTCTCCTAAAAAATTATCGTAGATAGCACCATTTCCGGAGGAAAAAAAAATTGGGAACTATTTAGACAGATACAACAGTGAAATACTATTTTATATACATTACAATACATTTAAGACGAAACTTCTAAATGCCTGAAGTGATTATGATAACTGATGACTAATTTAGTGATGGATAAGTAAAATATAAAATGGCGGAAAAAATTAAGGAGTTTACATTTTTAGTCTTTGAATTTTGAATTTTAAAAAGTATTTTCATAATTAACATATAATTTAAAGTAAAAATCGTTCATCACAAAATATCAACTAATAGCAAAATATGAGGAAAAAAAAGGATGAAAGGTTTTATAACGAATAGCTAAAGTAGAAAATATAAGGATGATAAAAGAAAGTTTATTTACTATTTACTTATGTTTGATAAAACATTCTGGCAAATAATGATAAAAAATATTTGTTACTTATGCTATAACTTTAATATGTATCATTGGCAGTGTGGCTTAATCCATACTATTCAAGGATCGTATCCTTGTAAATATATTGAAAAGTATAATACTACGTCGGTGTTGATTCTTTAAGCATGAGCAACTATTTTCATATTATTTCTTTGATATTTATAACGATTTTTTCTCCATTTAAAAAAACCTGTAGCTTACCCTGGAGGACTCTTTACAGCTTGTGTACAAGGGAACTGTTTATCTCTTTTTTTCAAAATTAAATTGCAGCATCTTTAGATTATTTATGTTGATAAATTATTAAAACAATGAGAAATATAGAACCAGATTTCGATTTCAGAGGCAAAAGGCGTTGTTTCTACTTCTTTAATGATTCTTACAATTAAGTTTTTATTAGTTATTATTCAGATTGCACATGTTAAATTATTAAATGTATAAAAATTTTAGATAAATTTGTTTCAGACAATTGATACCCTACAGTAAGTAGGAGGGATAATTATTAGGATTTTCTGCATATTCCACTATGAATACGGTCCTTTTTATACTGTTGTACTGTATAATGGCAATTAAAAAATAGTGGCCAGAATCTACGTTTCTTTCCATAAATTATTATTATTAAATTAGTATATTAACAGTTTGTCTTTTTCAGTTATTTAATACAACTTTTATGTTTGTCACTAAAATATCCAAATGTCGGATACAAAATGGCAGCTAGGAAAGAAATACATCAAATTTTTTATTATAAAAATCTGAATATCTATAAATTTTGGATAGCTAATTATGTAATGAATGTTTGTTCCATAAAATTAAGCGTTGTATATAAAATGGAAGATTAAAACAACTTTTGATCTTCTTTTTTAAAAGAGGGTTTTTTAGTAGTCACTAATATAACGTATCCTGAAATAAAATACTAATATTATATACTGATCTGATTTTCATTTTTGAAAATTTATCTTAATAATCACAAATAATGTGAATATTATGTAAAGGGATCAATAGTTCTAGAATTCTTTCAAACTAACAATCCTTTGATAGTCATAGTTACTAGAAACAAATATATACACACACATACGTGTATATATATATATGGATTAGTAAATTGTGATTAGTTGATAACAGTTACAATATGTCACATGGAAATACACTTCCAATTATATCAAAATTATTCTGAAAGCATATACGCAGCTTTTTCTAAAGTGACAGTTACAGATAAATTATCTGTGTCACATAATAATACATTGAATCAGTAATTTTTTTTTGCATCGGGATGAATTCGTATGCATAGAACTCCTAGTTATAAATCTACGAGTCTACCCTAAGCGAATTTCTTCCCATACAAAACCAAAGTTCACGTGAAATCCACGTAGATTCCCAAGGGGGGATTTCATGCAAAAATTCATTTGAAATTCAGCAATATGATCAGTTTGTTCATGTAAAATGCCGCTTGTATATTCAAAGATTCAACTAAAAAGAAAGGTTTATAGCTGGATCCATGGTAAATCTTACGATGAAATTCTATGCCGAAATCTCCTTTGACTTCTACTATGGAGTATTTTGTCCACGTGGAATCACACTAAGATAATCTATAATAATCCTGCATTGAGTATTTTTTTTATGTGTAATTTTGTGGATAACGTATGATATAGGTGGACTTTTACGTAAAAAACTCATGAATAAATCTGTTTAAACTTTTGCAACGCGATACCTTTTATAGATTAAAGCAAGTGCTCTAGCTCACTGTACTAATATAATATTTTTCTGGTAGATGATAATAAATGTAATAAGTGAAGGCTATAAATACTATGATATAAATCTTCTCGGTTAGTAATTATGTTGTATGTTACAAGTAAAAAATCTTGTTAAATCAGCCTAATGTCTTGGCCAGTCAGCGCTCGACACTACTTGTGGCTAACTTCTCGTCAGTAGGACGGATCTTTCGAGGTGACTTGAAGTTTTGTATCATCTACTTTTTAGTTTTAGATGATGAATAAGCGCCTGAGCGCATAATATTATACGATCTGTCGTTTAATAATTAGCATTTTGTTTATAATAAATTTTTAATCATAACATAATTACGCATGTAATATACCGGCTATACGTGGGACGCGGAGTATGCTACTATTTCGCTGAATGTATTACCATCTCCGCTTACTTGTTCCCTACTCTTTGCATCTCTTTAAAGTGTTGTGCAACAGCCTTATCACGTTTTTGTTTTATGTAACACAATATGGAACAGCAATGCAACGTCTACAAATTCTAAGATAGAATCGATTATTATTGCTATCAAAGCTTTGCAAAACCTCACTGTATCCCAAGTTATTGAAACAAAACAAAAATTACGTGACAGTTTTTTTCCACAGTCCAATCGGTACTGGCTACAAGTATCTCGTACAAAAAGTAAATTCAAGATCGAATTTCAATCGTTTTTGGAAAAAAAATTTGTTGTTTTATTTTCTGAAACCGCATAAGATTGTCAAAATGAGGAACAAAGTCACGAAATAAATACAGCGTTATGTAGTGAAAAACCTCTAACAGATAGAGGTCGTACACGTAAGATGTTTAAAGACAGAAGTGCTTCAACTAAAAGAAGAAGAATCATTGATTTGGCTACTAATCATAGTACAGAAGAACTTTCTGGTGCTTTAAAAAAACAAAAAATCGGAAAGCGATCTGTCTTTAGAAAAGAGCGATGACGAATAGAATGATGACACTCATAAAATCAATAACACTTTAGCAATGTTTGCGGAACTGAAATGGAGTAAAAGAAAGTATCTGACGTTAAGGATACACAATCAAATAATTAATAATGTTTTATACCCTCCCTATAGCAGTATTGTTAAAGCAAAAGAAACATGTTGTCCTGACAATATTACTGCATCTAATTTTGGAGCAAGTGTGTATTCAATATCACTTCTTGAGCATATTATTAAACGTACTATTATGACCTTAGATGTGAGTGCCGTTCAAAAGTGGAAAAGTCCTGTTTGTGGGAAAATGAGGAATAGATGGTGCTTCCGGACAGAAAATTACTCGACAAAGTTGATCAAACACAGAACAATCCGGCATGGCAGAAAATAATGACAGTACTGAATGTCTTCAAAGTGGAAATCAAGATGGATCTGTTTTTATCTTGTCTATGGTTCCCTTACAATTACAAACTGAGTACGAAGTTATTTGGAAAAATCCTACACCGTCCTCTGTCCATTGGTATATAATCATCAAATTTATTTTTGATAAGGAAAGTACTGAACTTACATTACAACTGTATAACAAGAATACTTCTCTTTTAGAAAAAGTTGAGAACTACTCAATGGATATTATTGGTATAATAATAACAGTAAGTTTCCACATGGAGTGCACAATGATCGATGGCAAAACATGTAATACACTCAGTGGACAGAGAGTCTCTTGTTCTTGCAATATTTGCGGAGTTGGTCCTAAATTTATTAATAATATTGATTACGTATTGAAGCTACTATGTAAAAATCAGTATTACAAATTTGGTGTATCTCCTCTACATGCTAGGATAAGATGTCTGGAATACGTGATTCATGTGTCTTATAATAAAGATTTTAAAAGTTCATCAGACAAAACAGATTAAGAAAAAAAGTTAAAAGAAAAACGAAAGAAACAAGTACAACATAACTTGAATTATCTATATTTGTAGATGTTGTGAAAAAAGGATTCGGTACGAGCAACACGGGAAACGTAGCTCAAGAATTTTTTGAAAATTACCAAATATTTGCATTAGCCACTGGCATTGATGAACGACTTATCTATAGATTTTATAATATTATGCAAATCTTAACTTGCAAAAAGAAAGCAAGCATTAGGCAATATCAAGATTATGCATTCTCGACAACAAGGCTTTGCGTGAAACTGTATCCTTGGTACAATATGCCCCCAAGTGTACATAAGATACTTATACACGGTGGTGAACTATTTAAACATTTCAACTTACCCATCGGCTATTATTCCGAAGAACCCCAAGAAAGCAACAACAAAATATTTAGGAAAGCTATAGCTGAGAACAGTAGAATAATGAACCGAAAAGTCACCAATATTGATGTTACACATCATAATATGGATACAACACATCCACTAATCGCAACAATTATAATAAAAGAGAAAAAAATGGAAAAACAACTAATAAATGATGCTCATAGTCTCTTTAATTATTAAATCGAATGTAAAAATCATTTGTTCGTCAAGTTAGCAATTTCCCAAAATGCAAGGGTTATCATAAAATTTTTGTTTGCTTAATTTAAAATATCGTTACATCAATGTGTGCTACAGCTAGAAATATAAGAAATATCGTATTATTTTTGGAGTTTCTTTTGTGTTAATCTTAGTCTTTTAGATTATCAAATCGAATGTAAGAAATCGTTTGTTTGTCAAGTTTGCAATTTCCCAAAATGCAAGGGTTATCATAAAATTTTTTGTTTTCTTAATTTAAAATATCGTTACATCAATGTGTGCTATAGCCACAAATATAAGAAATGTCGTATTAATTTTGGAGTTTCTTTTGTGTATCTTAGTCTCTTAGATTGTTAAATCGAATGTAAAAAATCGTTTGTTTGTCAAGTTTACGATTTCCCAAAATGCAAGGGTTATCATAAAGATTTCATTTTTTTAATTTAAAATATCGTTACATCAATGTGTGTTATAGCCACAAATATAATAAATAACGTATCATTTTTAGAGTTTCTTTTGTATTTATCGATCAATTATTTAAATAAAGACTAATTTTATGTTTAAAAATTGGTAAAAATCATAAGGTATTAGTGAATTGTGGCTTATTTTTTTAAAGCTAAATACTTTGAAATTTATTCTTTCTGATTGTCCCTGACAAGTTCCAGTTATTGATTAGAATTAGTTAGTCCTCAATGTATTCTTTTAAATACATTTTTGTAGAGATTTATCTAAATTATCGTTTTTTTTACCATTGCGAATCTTAAAATTATGATTTGTTAAGAAAAGTGTAAATTTCGAATTGGACAACATGTAAAGAAATTTGTGTATTGATATTTATAAAAAATAACCAAATTGCATATTTGGGCTGCCAATTTGTATATAATATTTTTGATATTTCCGAGCTAACGTGAATAATAAACCTTGGAAAATTCTGTAAATTAGTTTTTGTTAACAATTACTTTTAGAAATTTATTTACCTTTATTGTCCAATTTTTCCGGATATCGTATTATTTCATTAGCAAAAATAACAGTATGAAACTGAACTGTTGAATTCCAGAAAAGTCTAAAATAGAATGTTTGTGATACCAAAAGAGTTAAGGATAAGCAGATTTTTGTTAAAATAAATATTGCTCTTGAATATTATAAGATTCTTAAAAACACAGTAGTTTTTATAAAAAAGCGACTGAATAGTATCAACTGGAATATCGTATGGTTGACATACGAATCATGTACAGTAGAAGAACCCATTAGTCTTTGTACGTATAGGATATTCCAACTCAAGTAAAACACGGAAAAAATATTTTCTTTGTAACTGTCTATATACGTCGTTTATATTAGCTATATTTAATTTCCAAAGTTTAAAAGCTAAAATCACATTTGGTCAATTTCCAATAGTTACAATTAATAGTTGTACCTTACCTCTACCTCAAGTGTTGATCTGAAACTCAGGAAATTTATAGGAAATCGTGCGCCTAATTGAAAAAATAAAAAAAAGTAATTTTTATTATATTCAAAGATTAAAAAATGATATTTAATTATTTTCAAGAGAGCTATTTTAGTCCATTTTTTATAGTACGTATGATAATGACCGAAAGTAAACAAAGAATGACATGTTTATGAATATATTTTTTCTTTAATTTGAAATATTTGTTCTCAAATATTTTTGTACATACAACATTATAAGGCATAAATATTTGTGATGTAGTCTTTTTTAGATAAAGAATTGTGTATTACTTTATACGGAATGAAGCAAAAGAAAGCAATGTATTTAATTTTTTACCGCCATTTTCTATCCGACATTTTAAATTTTTAAATACAAGAGATACATTTGTAATCAAAGACAAGAAAATACGCGTATCAATTTATATTGCATCTAAAATTTTCAATTTTTAGTAACAAACGTAAAATTTGTATTACAAAACTTTTAATTGGAAAGTTTTCATAAAGTGATTCATGTAGAAAAACGTTGATTTTGGCCACCATTTTTTTCCGACATTTTTGATTTTAAGATACAAGAAATAAGTTCGTAATCAGAGATGAAAAAACGCGTGTGTATTAATTTATACAGAAAAAAGCACAATAAAGCAGAATAAAGCAAAATTTTTGGTTTTTTGCCGCTATTTTGTGTCCGCAATTATAAATTTTTATAACGAAACAATCAATTCATAATCAGAGACCTGAAAAACCCCTAAAAATTGATTTTCGCGAAAATATTTTTTTTAATTTTTTTTTTCTGTGATTCCCGATTTTTGGAGGTGATGGTTTCCACTTTTGTGGAAAAGTGGCAGTGACACACTAAATTGTGTTATCTAAGGAGTGTATAAAAAAAATGGCAGAGATACGTCAAAAATTGCGGTGTAGGCAGATTTTTAAACAAAAAAAGTCATTTTTTGCCCACTGCGCGGCGCGGCGCACAGTGGGGCAAAAAGCACTTTTTTTGGACAAAAATCTGTCGCCTCGCGAATTTTATGCCAAAAAAAAAAAAGAAAATATGCTGTTACTCGTAAGAGCATGTACTATTATGTCCCGCTGCGCGAATTCCGATATCACTTAACCTAATAAAATGGCAGATTAAAAATGTTGAAAGAAAAAAGTGGTTCATAAGAATTTTTGTATAATTATTTTTTTACCTATAAAAAATTCATTTATAGAGTGTAGAGGTATCTGATGACGTATACCATGTCGGGATAAATTAATTCAACATGGCGAATCCAATATGGCGTTCAGTGGGT
>JAPYYV010005931.1:0-25706 GCA_030522625.1 Copidosoma aretas | reverse complement strand
TATGTGACATATGATTAATAAATTGGGACCAGTAATGATAAGAGGTAGTGGTTGTCATACACTTGATCCATAAGACTCGAAGTGGTTGTAAGAAGTGATGACACAGTCCCGAAAAAATTGTATTTTGTACTGTAGTGCCCCACCTCTACCAATTATTGCTGCTAATGGGATTCAAATCTGAATTTAGACTTTCTCTAGTACTCAAGGGCTTTTCTACAGTTTAAAAATATCTGTACATCATAAAAAAATTTGAAATTCAAAAATATGTGCATTTAGTGTTAAAAACCTAACACTCTTCTGATGAACATTCTTGTTATTTGAAACTATAAATACAAGTTGTTAGCACACAGATTATAAATTTTTTCAACTCCTTGGAAGAAATCTGAAGCTAATGTAACCAGAATGCAAATTCAATGAGGTTTTAACGTTAGAAAAAGTCGTAATAATGTATCCCGGGGTTAAGTAAGCCTATGGTTTGTTATTTATGGATTGCAGGAACCTATATTGATTGATTCCAGAAAAAACCTAATATTTTAAGATTATAAAACTGAAGTTTTAGTATTTATGTGAAATAAGCTCATATACAGGATTGTTACTTTGAAAAAGCGTTTAATTAGTCTAGTCTAGAGATTTTTGCTACCTATGGGAATTATTTTATAGGGTTGTTGGGTATTTTTATAAAAGTTGAGTGTGTCACTCTTCAGTTTTGGATATTTTGGTATGTCTCTTTGTATCGTGGAAGCCGAGGTACAAGCGATGGTGACACGGTACTTTTAATCATTTTATTCTAAAATAAAAATTTATTTTTTCTCTCTATAATAGTCCGCCAGTTTCATACCTGTCAGCTCAGCCCCACATAAACCGCGGCACTTATAAATTCCGAGCGCAAGCGCGAGCGTCATTCTCGCAACGTCGAATGACTCCGACTGACGTCCCGGCGCACATAAATTATTAACACTTGGTTTAAACTCGTCGACGCGCACATCAAAGTTGTGAAACAGCTCTTCGGCTGAGTGAACTGATCAAAGAATAAGGTGAAGAACATCAACCAGCGAGCAGCTCTGTATACTTTTCCGTCCCGGACGCGTTTAATGGATGTAACACGATATAAGTCCGCCGCCGCTGCCACGAGGAGTCGGTCTCTCTCAATCGGCGCTTGTTAATTACACGCGACACGTTGGGCAAATAAGAACTCTATTCGTGGTGAGTCGGTGACACACGTGAGCACACGCATATATGCGCGTTTAATATATATACACTTCTAATATCGTATGTGGGTATGAACCATTGGTTCGAGACTTGAGAGACGGTCGTTCAGAGGACGGGTGGCCCGATTTTGCAACTCGTATTTGGCTTGCGAGCGCTGATGGGCGCAATTAAAAATGTCCGAGGCTCACGACGTCTCAGGTTGTCTCTTCCCTCTCGTTCATAATAACTGTTTGATCCTGTCTCAACCAACGAGCTCGTCAGTCAGCCGCGTTATTTATAATTATTCGTCGAGCAAGATGGATATATTTTTTGCGCTCCGAGCACTTCGTTACGCAAAATGATGATCGCGTAAAATAAATGATGCACACATTTTTCTCTCCGGAGAATCGAATTACATTTATACTCTCCGAAGGATGCGGTCGTTGAAAATAAATATTACACGCTGCATAATTGAATACACCACCGGCGTGAGGCGCTTCATAACTCCACTTGAGATTGCGCATGCTTTATTTTCCAAATTGAAAATTAAATCATCCAGCGTGATGGTCCCCTCTTTGTGAAACATCATTCAGCACTTTGTATATACGTTGAGGCCGAGCACTGTATCTCCCGATGCGCGTTACACGTGATTAAATGTTTCGTTACGCGAGGCGTGTACAACAGGCCCTTTTTCTTCTCTGAAGCTCCCGAGCCGCAGCAGTACGATCGATTAATTAAAAAGCATTGGGAAATGAAGAAATAAATCAGATTTGATCTCGGTGCATAAATAACAAAGCGATACACGGAGAGTAAAAAAAGAAAGAGAGCTGAAGAGGAAAGCCAGAGGGAGAGCCCACCTTGCGCCCCTTTGTAATAAACAAGCGCATTATGTAAATGGCCAATTTGTCCGAAGGACGAGAGGGAATATTCAGCAGAGAGGCCACTTGACGTCGTCGTCGTCGTCGTCGTCCTCGGCCGCTCGCTCGCGTGCACCAGCGCTTTAAATATAAAACGTAATATCGCGCTTACGCGCCCTAATGGTCCGGCCATCAATTACACATAGCTCCAGCCGTGGTGGTGGTGGTGGTGGAGGTGGTGGTAGCAACACAGCAGCAGCAGCTCGTGCATTCGGAATGAGCGAATCGGCGACGTCGCGACGAGCTGACCGAGCCCTCGAGCGCCCTACACAGCAACAGCTCGTTAAGAGTTGCGCGATGATGCTCGACCTGAAGCTTTGCTCTGTTTTTGTGTGTACTCTGGTGTGTGTGTGTGTATTGTCATTATATATATATTCGCGATAGAGCCACGACCGCCAGATGTTACAGCCTCTTATACATACACCACTATCGTGCTACATATCGTGCAACCGCCTTCTCGACGTGGGTTTCGTGTTTTTCGCCTTGACTAATTAATTTTAAGCGGCTCCGTAAATCAGGGTCTGGACTTATCACGTATACCTCTCGCAAATTGTTGAGCGACGAGTACTTATTCCGGGCTCTTTGGGCGTTTTAGGTGTCGTGGATAGCTGATCGGTGCCCAGTAGTTTGTGCACTCAAGTGTATAAAGGAAAAAGGGTGTTTATAATCATTCTCAAAAGAAACAATATTTAAACCGAACTGTTAGTCAGTTTAGTTCTTTAATGACTGATTTTTTGTCCAGTGCTGCCAAACTTGTCTAACTGTAAAACACAAAAAAAAAAAGGTTGCTTATTTAATACCAACGCATTACGCATTTTTTTTACAAAAAAAGGATACTCATTGGTCTCGACGCACCAACAATTTCCAATGGTTCAATTCCGCGTGTTTTTTTAACCTAGACGTGTGTTTTCCCCTACTCGAGAGAGCGAAAAAAAGAGATCCTCCATTCTCGGCCCAAGCCAGTTGCAGTCGCCTCGTTACACGTGTCGCCGAAGAGCCGGACGTAAAGCTCCCGGCCCAAGCCACGGAAAATTAATAGCCCGAGCTATGTCTTCGACGACGACAACGACGAATCTCGGGTGGGTACGGGGTTGAGGGGGAAAAAAGAGGTGGTGGGTGGTAGCTAGTGCAATGGAAGATCAAGGAGCGAAGAAGAAAGTGAGAAAGTGGAAATAAGCGGGAGGAAGGAAGGAAGGAAGGAAGGAAGGATGGGGGGACAGTGGATTCGCCCGGCGAGGAAGTGTACGAAGGAGGATGACTGCTCGGCTGAGAAATGGATCAATTTATTTGGCCCGGGGTATATCCGCGCGGGCGCTAGGATGCGAGAGGAGCGGGATGGCGGATCTTTTAACTCTGTCGGGCTGGAGGGATGGCGCTGTGCACTGGGTGAGTCTGTGTGTGTGTCTGTGGATGCGGGCTCCCGACGACGACTAGGTCGACAACGTCCCGACGGGCTTGTACACGTGTATGTGTGTGAGAGGACGCCGGGAGGAGGAAAGAAAGATAGGGGAGTTGCTGCTCGAGCTTTTTTCGCGAGATCGTATATTTATTTCCACGCGGCAAGCTAGCTATCTGGCGCTGGTGGTGGTGGTGATACGGTGGTGGTTGAATGGATGGCGCCCGGGTGATGTATGGGTGGGGCAGCCCCGAAACGAGACACGTCTCATTTACTCGCCAGGGCATGATTCCTCAACACTCTTTTGTGCATGTATTATTACTTATCTCTGCAGCGGGCTAGATTGATGCAGCTATACATACTCGGGTGAGACTCTATTTCAACGGGTGGAGAGAGAGGTACTTCCTTATCTTTGACGTTTTCGACTTGCGTACAGTATAGATGTATGGAGACGGTCTCGCGGATTTCTTTCTCTGCTCTGCAACAGTGCATGCCACAGTTATATAGAATAGTGGAGTAAAGTGGGCTTGGGAGAGGGTCGCGAGGATGATTAATCGTCGGATTTTTAACGACGCACCCGGCGAGCCTGACGCCTTACCTGTAATTTCTTTTTAACGACGTTGTTTACGAGATCCGACGACGGAAACGGTTATCTCATGCGCTCTTGCAAAAGTCAGCAGCGGCTATCCCAGGCTAGGTCTGCTCTGTTGCGCAAAGCGTTCGACAAGATTCATGGGCTGGTTGTTGCTGCCGCCGCTGCTCGTCGCGGGAACGGATAAAAACGCGTTATGCCGTTGTAAATTCCAACTTGTTCTTGCAATGCCCTCGTTGGATTGATCGCTTTTATAGTGCACCTTACCCTCATTAGAGCTTAAAAATATCGTTGCTGAGCGTCGAGCGATAAATTTGGTTTATTTTTGAAGTACCTCTTGCAGCTGTTTGCTTCACGTATATGCGTACGTGCGCAAGAACCAAGGCTGAAAAAAATTACATCTGGAAGCGTCGGCAACGCCCTTCGAGTCGTGCGGAACGGTATTAATCGGTGGTTTGAAATTTCAGTGCAGGTAAGAGGAAACAAAAATAAGCAAGGAACGACGAGCCGGTGGCAAATGTCCGACGACGTTGTGGATGTCTCGCGGCTCATAGAGGGGAACGAATTACGTCATTAGGGAAAGGAAAGAGAGGGGGGAGGGGCACTACTCGGTTTTCGGCGTGTGTATACATACCCTTAGCCCCCGGCATTTGTCGTCCCGGATCGCGGCAGCTTTGTCAAAGTCCCGGGCCGGCTGCTACCGTGACTTTTCATTCGGACGTCTTTCAGGGGGCCGTGTTGGGTCGTTGTGTTGACGACAACGACGACGACGACGACGACGACCAATAAGCGGAAACACGCGTGGGGAATTCCCGGAGGATTCGGACGTCGGGTTTTGACAGAGTGCCGGGTGTAGCTCGACTTTGGCTCTTGGATTATTTTTTTCCTCCTTTTGTTTTTTTAATTGCGCTGCGATGACTAGGCATCTATTTTATTTTTCCACCAAATCAGAGGGACCGTGATGAATGAGGGAATGTCGATGAGGAATAGAGAGGGAGGACGTTGCGCCGAAAATACTATCATTCACGCTGCATACTGCACCTGAACGGTCCAGTATGGTCGGGGTTGGGTAAAAAGACATCGGGCCTAAATACTTATGGTATCGATCAAACCAGGGTCGTGCTATCCCGAATTACGGAATTAAAAAGACGTCGGCAGGGGCAAAAAGTACGGCTTGTTAGAGGAGGGAGACGACAGCAGCGGGGCGACCGGAAAATCAATGCGCCAGTGACTTTTGCACCCTTGAGAGAAAAAGAGAGAGAGAGAGAGGGTCCCAACTAGACGCCAGGAAGGGCAGGCGCCCGAGAAAGATCTTTTTCTCCTACTGACAGGAGAATAGGGCGGGCCAACTGCTACTACCACCGTCGCCGCTACACCACTACCTCTAGCCGGCACTTGAAGCAATTTGTTGGGCTCGCGGACGAGGAGAGAGAGAGTGCCGGAGTTATAGGGGGGTTGGAGCGATTTATGTGGGTCCCACCGCTCGTCCATAATTCGGATTAACACCGTTTTCTCGTGTATCGGCACCTAAATCCTCCTATCCGGAGCGGCCCGCTGCCGATAAATTTTTACGTCGCTCTGTATCAACTCTCCCCCTCTCACTTTCTGTGTACGAGAAAGGAATGGAAGAGAAAGAGGGTGAGAGAGCCGTCTTCTTTCTCTCTCGTGCGAAGGGGAAGATATGGGCAGAGAGGAGCAGATCGCCGGGTTTTATTGAAACTGTTACCCTGCAGCCGAGGAAACTCGATGGAGGCTTTGTGTGTATATATACGTGTATGTGTGTGTGTGTTTTTACGTGGGAAAAGCATTTCTCTGCCGTGGCAATTACGTGCGTGCTACAGATCGAGCTGAAACGCCTTACGCGCGCTTGACAACTCAATAAAATCATGAAACGACTCAAATATATGACTGGTGATTATGGGAATTGGGAAAATGAAGTTTTTGTTCAACTGTACGTTCGAAATTGATTGTCATTCATATTTTCACATATTTATGAAATGTAATTTTTAACACTCTTGCTAACAAAATATGTGTATTTTGGATGTGAAACTTTATAAAAAATTGCAAAATTTTTCAATAATACATATTTTTTAACCCTCTTGGGACTCTGATAGCATGCCAAAGTTATTTCAAATCGCTATGCATAAATTCCCAAAATTCAGATGAATTTAAAGTCATCATGAACATTTGTGACTTTTAACTTTTCTCAAAGTCAGTGCAGCGAATCCTTGGAAATCTTGAAATAACTTTTAAATGACTTTTGAATTTGCCATCAATGCTGGTTCTTCGGTTGGACTATCGGTCAAATCGATTTTTCTCGTAATTCCAATGGTACTCCTCATTCATCTCTCCTGATATTGCCGGACAAAGTTTTGTATGACATAAGCAATGTACCAAGTCGAATGGAGGGAATGTATCCTGGGAAAGAGTTTCGAATTACAGATAAATTGTCCATCCCAATTTTCTATCAAAATGAACAAGCAAAGTATTTGATGTTTGCACCCATAAAGTATCCATACACTCAGGTTAATCAAGCAGAATATCACCAGCAGCACCGTATACAGACAGAAGCCAGAAGCGACCCTCCCCTTTGGCTCGCGGGCTCGTATACACGCGCGCCGGCTAGTTGTAAATCACGCGGATTTACGATCTTAGTTAAAAAGGGCCAGCGTACGAACTAATTTATAGTCATCTCACGCCCGCGCCCGCGTACGCGTAACAAATTGTACTTTATACAAACGAGGCGACACGCGCGAAGACCGCACCCCGCGCATAACGCTGATGAGCTTCTTCCCCCTCCAGATTTTAATCATCGATATACCGTGATGGTCGATTCGTAATATGAATCGATCGATCTCCCTCTCTCTCTTTTCCTCACTCGTATGTTACATGGGTAACGGTGATTATTAGCACGTGCATCGTCGATGAAACTGGATTGAAACGTAAACCGGATGCGCAAACAGCCTGAGCGTCTCTCCGTGTGTGATAATACTCTGCGTGGAGTCGCAAGTTGGCGGTCGTACGTTACTTACTAATACGCGTACGTACGTCTGCGTTTGACGCGAACTCGCTGGAGCGGTGAATTAATAGTGTCTGTCTACAAAAAAATGAGCGGGTACATAATGAGAGACTAATGCCGCGAATCTCGAGCTGAGTTGTAAGTAACAGAGAGCTACAAACTGTGTGGATAATTTTGCATGTTTGAGCGGAACAAAAAAAAACAGCTAGGGGCACCGATGATTTGTCGCTGCGGAGGTAATTAAATGAGTAGTATGCGATGAGAGGCTCCGGCCGTAGCGAGCGAGGACTTGGTGAGACTTGCTAATTAACGACGCAACTTAGTTGAATAGCATATGGTACGGACCTGTTTCTAATAGGATGTATATTTCACGCGTTTTTGCATCCGAGACTATATTGATGTTCGCGATAAAGTGAGGCTCATTACGACGTATACCGGGAAAGAAGTGTGTGTACGGCACTTTTTAATGTTCAATTTAAATTGAGTGGATATTATTAATTTTGTTAAGTTATTGGGCTATTAATATCATTGAAAGCGATACTCCTTGGGTGATTTTACGATTCCGCGTTCGCCCGCCACCTGCACCGGCTCGTCTGTCCCGCCAAAGTAGCGTGAATATTCCAGTGCCACTGACAGCGAGCGATAAAAATACAATCATCGCGCGACTCTATTTTCTTTTTTCACCCCGTGCAGTCGTGGCCGTCTCTTCTGTCTCGCGCACTTTTAGGCCACGTTAGCGCGCGCAGAGCACACGACGGAAGCGAGATAAAGGATAACGCGAGTGAGTAACCAACTACGAGCGCCGGGCTAACGAGAAGCGGAGAGAGAGAGAGAGAGAGAGAGGGAGCGCGGCGTGAATGACAGACAGACGGACAGACAGCAACCAGACAGAAGACTGACAGCGCGGCGGTGGCGGGCCTGACAGCTCTTCGGCTCTCGCTCGCCTGCTACCGATGCTTGCGCACCTCCCGTACGCGTATATACCTATATATTTACGAGCATAACGCCCGGGTAATGCCAGCTACTGTAACGTGTTGAGTCTCTCTCCCTCTCTCTCTCGCCCTTGTCTGATGCCGCCATGCAGGCGTCCATCAACAAAAAGTGATCAAACCTCGGTCGACCTGATGGCCTGCTGTCTTGGCTTTTTTTTTACGCTTCCTCCGCTCTGTTCTACTACAACAGGTATAACCTTTTTCTCTGCGGATTTCCGTCTGATATAGCAGGTGGATCGGAGAAAGGAGGACGATTGAATTGACGTGCGCTGAACAGTCGGTGCTAATGAATATCGTAGGATTGGTTGGTGTTTGAACATTCGCTGAAAATGGGGGGATTGCATCTGTATGATTGGTTTTTTCAACCAGAAGGATTTCTTTTACGTTTTACAATAAATTAGAGTGATGACCAGGGATTGAAATTTTGCCAATTTTTATAGACATTAAATGTATGGTCATATCGTATGCTGCATCAAATCGATCTAACAAATTGATTTAATCACAAGCCCAAAATTTTGGAAGCAACTGGCACATCTCGATCGATCGTCTCAGGGTCACACTGCAAACAGAGATATTAAAAAAAAACAGTGATTACATCAACAGCAATCAGAGTCCCAAGCATGCAATTGAGCATGCAGTCACTCTAATAACTCTATTCAAGACCCTCTTCTCTTGAAAGTCTTGAAATATTCTTGTTAAATTTCTTAGAAACCAGGGACAGCATGAAGCAGCAGTGCCATTTTTAAAATTACAGCCTTTTAACTAAATCCGAGAAAAATAGTATTCAGTTGCAAAAACAACCAGACAAAATCACAAAAGCGACGAACAGTAGTCAAACAGGGGTGATCCAGAGCTGCACGTACGTATTTTCGAATTCCACCACCTCGTCGCTCCCTCTCTTCAGACTTTCCTCTTCCCTGGCTCGCATAAACCGCGTCAAAGAGAGCCGGAAAAATAAAACAAGAGAAAGAGGGAGAGAGAGAGAGAGAGAGCGAACAAGATGACGACGGGCCAGGGCGAGCAGAGGCGGGCAGCCGAGCCCGCGGGTTGCCATTATGTCGAGCAGGCCTTGAATTAAAATGCCATATAATGACACACGCGCGCGGGTAGGCCGGGCAGGCCGTACTGCATCGTGGGGCCCCCGTGTGTAATTTATGTCCATAAAAATAAAATCATAATTACAGAGGTGGCCCGACAGTCGGGCAGGCGGGCAGGCAGGCAGGCAGCCGCGCTGGCGAAAAAGGGCGGTAGGTAATAACACACGGAGCGCGAGAGGCGCTCTCCTCCTCTTTTCTCGTTCGTTCGTTCATTTACTGCTGCTGCTGCTGCTGCTGCTGCTGTTGGCTCTTTTTTTTCCGCGGGATTGCGTGTTGTGTTTTTCTCTCCTATACGTATTATGTGCCCGCGACGCTTTATTTACATCGAGAGCCAACGCTGCTGTTACTGCTGCCGACTGACTGACTGATGATACGGTTTTGAGTGAGCAAAAAAGACAGAGACGCACTTGTGAAATTTGTGGGTTATTCACAATGTCGCCGACGAGCCGGTATAATAATAATAATTATAATAATAATAATAATTATTATTATTATTATTATAATAATGATAATACTTGATGCGTGAACTTTCCTTTGAAAAAGTGTCCGTGCACGCCTGCGCTACCTGTCCGGATAATGATGTCCGACGGTCGATGGAGTGGTGAGATTGACGCGGATAATTGACAGATAAATGTTTACGCTGCGGATAATATTGGTAATATCGTCTAACGTTGCTCGGCTCGAGAATTGTGCAATGGTATTGAATGGCGTATCGTTAAAGTATCCAATGGGCTGAAGATTTTTGTAATCGTTCGACGATTGCGTGGTATTTTTGTGTAATTGGATACATAAACAACTCCGTTGGTGTATTGTATATATATATATATATATATATATATGTATTGAGGTATATAATGCTTTACGTTGGTGTGGATGTAAAAAGTAAAAATAGGCAAAAGCCATTGTGTTTCCATGGCACTGTACCCACTTGGCAGTGCGACTGTAATAATGATGAAGTACGCAGAAAGGAAACGGGGATAATGACTGTGTTCAAGACACTTTTCTGTTCCTTTCCGACCTGTTCAGCGCCTCTCGCTTCCATTATTTCTCGTTTATATGCTATTTTTTCTCAAAACCGCTGCAAGGTAATAGTATGGAATAAGGTAATTAAATGTTAAAACAAGAGATGCTAACCCGTGATTACGGACTTGAGGTTTTTTTTTTTCACGAGATAAACAAAGCACGTGCTGTAGCGATGAACAATAGACTGGGTGAAAAAAATTTCAAGATCGATTTGTATGAATTTCAAATGTTCCTTTCCTTTACGTACATGCACTGCAGTACCAGCGATCTAAGCTCTATAGAGGTGGAATTTGATGCGGACGCGGAAGCTCGCGGAAGACTGCCTGCACCAGCGACACCACCGACACCGGAGCCGTATCAATTTTCTCGGGGATGAAAAACCATTAGTCCTGCCGTGCGGTGACGTCTACCATTTTATCGAACGAATAAATCCTCCCGGATCCTCGCCCAGCCCCGCCCGACACCCTTCATCCACCGCGAAAAATAAATTACGCGCCGCGCGCGTGAAATAAAATAAATGCAAATTTATCTCGTTCGACCATCTCGTCGGACGTCTCAATCTTTCTGATAAATCTTCGGTGATTAAGCGAGCCGGCTACCCTATAGAGAAACCGAACAACGTATCAATTATAAAAAAGGAAGAGGCGCGCGACGAAAAAGAAAAAGGGCTCATATGTATAAGCTATACCTACGCGAAGATGCAATAATGATAATGAAAGGGTGGGTGGGGGGCTGATGAGCAGGAGCGCGTGTATACCTTAGCTCGCGCATAAATCGCGGCGGGCGGCTACGGCAGAGAAATCGTCAAGAGGCCCTTAAACGCGAACGGAAAGGCGGCGAGATCGCGTTGATGAATGTCCCCATTACACGAACAGCGCTAGTTACTCCGCGGAGATAAACCGCCGATTATTCACTCGCGCGCTGGCGTGACCTACCCCGGCCCAAGCAGCCCCCTTACTCTATTTCGCCAGCCTGGCCAAGAAAGACAAAGACAGCCGCCGCCACCATCGCGTGTGTATATAAACCGCGCGCCTATTAAACTAATGCAAATTAATATCGGGCTCTTTCATCTGCTCCAAAACCTCCACCCTCCTTCTCCCTCTTTTCCCTCCTCTTCGTGCGCTCGTTTCTCTTCGCTGCTGCTCGGCGCTTATTAGCACAGTCGGCTAAATTACAAAATTGACCTCGCCAGGAGCTGCTGCACTCACGGTGTACAGGTATACTTATGCGGCTCTTGCGCTATCGATCCACATCAGCGCATGCTAAAGCAAATCGTATGTCTTCTAGCTCATATCTGTAACTACACGTACAGCCCATAGAGCTTATTGGGATGATCGTGTGTGTATTTTTATGTTTGTACTTGTGCACACGAAATTCTTCGCTCCTCTGTAAAATATGCTAATGGCTATTATGAATAACGCGAACGTAGCGTTTTCAATGTTAAAAAGCCGTGACGTGCCAAGATTATAATTTATTGTGATTTTTTTTTCAAGCTATTATATTGTCGACTTGAGACTAGAACGATCGTGTGAACTCAGTGCGTCAGTTGAGTAGCTTTGATTAATTGCCTCCAAGTGCGAGAATTCGAAATGAATGGCGGAAAAAAACTTTGAGGTTTTGAATTTGCGTGTGCACATGATGAATGGATTTTTTGAGGGCAATTTCGAAAGAGATGGTGGATCATTCATTTCTCACGATTTACTCAATCATGTTTTATGGCAGGGCTCTCCCGAATTATTTTGTAATCTCCTATCGTAAAAAGGAGAATGATTTCGAATAAAGCCTTTTTTTTTGTAATGCATTTGGCTAAAGATTATCATATCACTATGATTTAAACGAAACCCGGTGATGGAAAAAAAAACAATGTTACCTCAATGCAACTAAATTTTATAGAATTTAAAGATTTCTCGAATTTTTGTTAAAGTTTATAATAAAAATTGATGGAAAAATGAATCCTTGATTGAAATAAAAAATCAGACGAAAAATGTGATTAACAGTAATAATGCCAATTTATAGGTTTCGTATAACTTGTTTTATTAGCTGCAGACACAACCGGAAAAATTGGAATTATAGTGTATTTTTTTTGTATATTACTTTTGAAATACACTCTAATTAAGTAAATTTGTTATTGAGATTTGATTTCAAAAGGTTTATCAAGAGACAATTTTAGTTAACACTGTTCTCAAAATGTTTGACTAAAAATAATATAATGAGTAATATATAACCATAGCCTTCATCAAATATCGCAGTAATAACCCGCTTACTTTATTAGAAACTACTCTATTAAAGTTTTGTGTGTAACATTGGTTGTTAATTATTCGTCAATGTTTATTAATTTATGTATGTGTGTATCATACAATCAAATAACTAAATATGAAGACATTATTATTATACAACTTATTATTTCATTGCATGATGTACATGTACGTTATTAAAAACTACTCTATTTAAGTTTCAAGTGTAAGATAAGTATACTAACGAAACATAATCTCCTTATTTCTTACTCGGTTGTTGATCGCTTACTGCTCAGTAAATACGTGTTCACTCGATGGATGACTGATTCGCACTGTACACAAAACCTCAGGTGAGCATCACAGCTCATTGCGCAGTATAGAGTGCGCAGTTCAATGACTCACTCAACTGCTGTCTCTGCTGACTCAGCTCACAATGTTTCGTTTTCAGTGTGATCTAGTAATTCGTCGAGTAAACACGTATAATACGGAGGAGTGAGCAATCAACAACAGAGTAAGAAATAGGGACATTATGTTTCGTGAGTCGACTTATCTTACACTTAAAACTTAAATAGAGTTGTTTTTAACAACGTATACGTATATAATATAATATAATAAGTAATACAAGTAACAGAATAATAATACATACATAGTTGATTCGATAATTTCACTGCATATTATATGCATGAATCATTTTACGAATAACGGGATCTTTTTGTGTGCGAAATACGATTTTAAAAATTTAGTGTGTAGAATTTATTTATTTTTCTTACGTTATGTGAGGTTCAAACTAGCTGGAAACTATTGCGCCTAGCTTTATTGGCATTTAAAAAAAACGCATGTTGTTAATTGTCACATATGTATTAACTAAGTAGAAACAGTCGAGTAAGGCAGGACGAGCCAATTTTGTTATTTTCAATTTATAAGTAGACACTCTGTGTTGTTGAACGTTATTTTTAGTCCTGTACACGTTCGTTTATTTCCACTTATTTTTGTTTAATAAAAGTATGTCAACATAATAGCTTTGAGCTGTTATGGAGACCGTGTCACGATCAATCAAATAAGGGTTGATCGGGCGTGCCTTTCTTTCCTCATACAACTAGAACATAAGTTGGGAAAGTGTGGAGAGCCACGGAGTGGGTGATTCGAATCACCCATAGACGTTTGGTCACGACGCACTTTTATTAAAAAGCGATTCTCATCGTTGTCTTGACAACCTTTACCGATTTTTCTATAAAACAACAAGCAAACGTTTGAATTGGAAGCGATCCAGTGTCAAGACGATACGTAATTTTGTAAAAACTCTTGTCGAAAATAAAGCAAACAAAAAATAGGCAATGTTCTTCGAATTAACCCTAAAAGAAATCGGGAACGCATGTCATTAAATGGTACTTTTTTGGCCATTCTGAAACCCTACATCGGAATTTTTCAACGAAACTTAGTTTCGTAGATATACAAGCGCTCTCGGGTCCAGGGAACGCCCTAGATGGTGCACATTTATGACGAAAACTACTATTTTTGTCACCCGCAATCACTAGAAAGTGTACCAGACGGTTTATATTATTGGAAAATACATCTTGAAAAAATTTAAATGTTAATACTCATACAGTAGCTAAAAATGAGATTTTTAAATGCTTCACATTACGGTAATGACATTTTAGCTTGTTTTTTTCCATCTTACAGCCACAAAATGGTAGTTTTCGACGTGATTTTAAAAGAACTTTCTAGACAAAATTAGTTTACACTGTTTTATAAAAGTTTTAGCTCGAAATAATGAAATGCATTGTTTGTAAAGGCATGCTTCATAAAATATCGCAGTTTTTGTGAAATGATCCATATATACAAAACTAAGTACCCCAACGCCTCCCGGCGAAATTTATCATGTCAATATGAAATTCGCCGTCTCTCCTTTCATCGCGTGAATTATCATTGAAAATGCCTCGCACTCAAGATGAACTGCCCCACAAGTCACGGCGCTCCAGCCGGAGGTAATATAATACACCGCGAGAGCCGCGCGCAGCTCTCGACGAGCATACACATACGAGCGCAAAAAAGAAACGCCATTACATGTAATTGTGATCTATAACCGGCCATAAAGCATTGCCGACGTATTACAAAGAGAGGCGTGTGCTGCAGGCGCTCTCGTAAATCTCGGCCCCGCAGAACTCGCTCTCCTTTCTGCGTGCGTACTTTTCCCGAAACCCACACGTCACGCAGCCCTCTTCTGTGCGAAGCCAACCCCTCGTCGACTTATGCGCGTGAAATATTCACGCGCATAATCGGCTCGAACATACACACACACACACACACACACACACACACACACAGAGAGAGAGAGAGAGAGAGCGAGAGAGAGAGAGAGAGAGAGAGAGAGAGAGAGAGAGAGAGAGAGAGGTATACATATATAAATATATAAATACACATGTGATAAAAGTGCGCGCGACACACCCCTCCTTTCACCACCCTATTTTTCCTTGCCCATTTTTCGAGGTGCTCCATGCGCTTACAGCTGTATGTATATATGGCTCTCAAAAACGGATGATGATTTTTGAGAGCACGGGGGAACGTAAAAATGGTAGAGTGTGTGTGTTAGTATAGCTACCACAATTTTCACGCTTGCGCCAACTACCCCGGATTTTATGCACGCCAGCCGACCCAGGGCGTCTCGCTCGCTCGCAACGGACAGGGCGCACGCCCCCCGGGTTTATCCCGCGAGTGCTTCCCGAGTGATACATTTCGTATTATTTTTCATCCGTCCGCTCTAACGTCCCGCCGTGCGAGAGGCTGAAAGTCGGAAGTTTCTCGACTGGGGTGCGATTGAAAATAATGCCCGGCGCTGAGTTGGGTGATTGGTTTTATTTTTGTATTCCGTGGATTACTTTTGTTTTCTTCGGGCGTCCCGGGGGGTGCGCGGGCGGGGGGTTCTTTTTTTTTTTTTTTTTTTTTTTTTTTTTTTGTATCATTTTATCAGCATTTATAAGAATACGCGGTGCCATCGATAAAAGTCATTCCGAACGATACCGTAACAAGCACGATCAACACGAAAACTCTCGCATCATTAATTTCGATCCAATAGTCATCGCGTGACAGCAAAAAAAAACCGTATATAAATGTGAAAAAATGAGAGCGCAGGTTTGATGGGCGAAACAAAATTCCGCTCATTCAGAGTTGGGAGACCAGTATTCTGAACGCGTGTACACGCGAGCATATGCCGGGGGAAAACACGATCACGAATAGGGGGTATAACTGCGGACCACTCGGCAGACAATACGTATAGGCTGGCGGGCCGCAACGTTGACTTTCCGTTCCGCATAAAATCATCGTTGTTACAGTACGTATACACATCGATGATGGATGATCGGGCCCTCGGCGTACATGTATTGCCGCGGCGGTGCTGTAGGGCAGATAGAGGGAGAGACACACGTGGTGGTGGGCGCATTGTCCCCGACGGCAAGTTTATTTTAACGTTGAACGAGCGAGCGCCCGCTTTCGTCGATCATAACGAAGCCTTGATTAATCGACTGCGGATGTTTACATCCCCGGCTCTCTCTCTCTCTCTCTCTCTCTCTCTCTCTCTCTCTCTCTCTCTCTCTCTCTCTCTCTCCCTCTCCCTCTCTAGCCCCAATGTAACATGAATTATTGGCCTCGTTATGGAGCCGATCTGTTCTGCTGGTATGTCTTTCTGTATTATACGTATGTGCCCATGCGAGAAAATAAAATCCCTCTGCCGTGACGATGGAAATTTCTTAGGGCGAAATTTATAGAGTGACAGGGGGCATAACATCGCTGCTCTTTCGTCCTTACCACCCCTTACTTTGCGCTATTACTAAAGATGCTGGCTTTTTTCATCATTGGAATAGGAAGTATACGTCCACATGCTTCAGCATTTTCGTATCCATCATTTTATTTTTACATGTGCATGAATGTTTATGTGTATACAATTACAATTTTGTTTGTCAACGGTATCGTCTGAGATTTTAATCAACGTCACTTACGTTTGAACAACAATCTGATCGCTACTTGTCATCTGGGGACTTTCCAGTGTCTGTGCACTAATTCCTACCGTTCAGAACACTATTATTCATCGTAATTACAATAGTTTTCACTTTTTGAGCGGTAAAAATTACTTTTCATCCCTAGGGAGCAAAGTAATCGGCAGGACAAAAGTGCATTGCGGGAGAAAAGTCGCACTTTGCTCCCTATAGATATGAAATATACTATTTTAGAATAGTACAAATTCAGTGGCGAAAGTAGAAAGTCCCTCGACAGCAATGTTTATAATTTTTATACATTTTTCTTCTTTGACGTAGCAAAATTCATTCATAAAAATCTGCACTGAAAAAAAGTTTAGTCTACTGGACTGACACAGTAAATAAATCAGTCTGAACTCGCTACACTATATTATGTATAATATATTTGTTTTTCAATGAACGGCTATTTCAGAACGACCACGGAAAAGCAATAATTGCTGGAGCATCAGACACGCAATTACCATCATCAAATCTAAAATTGCCTTCCCAGCTCATCGAAGCCACGATGCCTCTGACTTATCGAGTCATCCTTCGTTCCGCCTCCCCCGTTCTCCCCGCGTTACACGAGCGATCTTCATTCATCCAGATCCGCGCTGACGATAACTTTGAAACTCGGCTGGAATATAACAGATGCGACAGGCTGAGCATCACCTCTAGAGCCCGGGCAGGGACTACGTTCTGATAAAACGGCAACAGCGAGGCCCTCATCGCTGTTCGATCTTATCCCCCGGCTTTCAAAGGAGAAGAAGAAGGTGTAGGCAGTAGCAATCGGTGCAATTTATCAGTGACGAGCCGACTCTCGTGCCGCCCTCTTGCCCTCGCGCTCGCACGCATATCCCCCCCTCAGATTGATGTTGCAATGAAGCTCCTCTGTCTGTCTGTCTGTCTGTCTGTCTGTCTGTCCGTCTGATGCTCATTCGGCGAGCGCGTGGCTGCTGTTTCTGGTGCCGCGAGTGCATTAATCAGCGGGAGAGCGGGACCGAGCGCAGGGCGGCTGTGGAAGTCCCGTGAAATATAAATGATATTTTATGGCCTCGTAAATTTTGCGGTATACGCTCGTGCATTCGTACCGCTGCCGTGTCACCGTGTGTGCGCGGGTAAGTGACGATGTTTTGCGGGTGTGTGAGCTTGCGTACGTTTCATGTAAATCCGTGTTTTTTTTTTGTTTTTTTTTCTTCATGGTCCGACACATTTGTATTTTAAAAGTCGATCTTGGGAAAAAAATTCACTATTGTGGATGAAATGGTATTTGGTATTAGCTGGCGAGGTGAACGGTACAAATAGCGCCATCTCAGTGCAGGACCGTAAACTGTTGTCATGCTTTCGTTTTTCTCGAGTACAGCAGTTGCAGACTTTCGCAAATACTACTAGTAATTATGAAAAAGTCTTTGGTGCAGGTTTCTGAGGATATTTTGACAATAGATATATGATTTCAAGATTGTAATTAAAGGTCAAAATAAGTGTTCCCCACGCCTGATTGTAAAAACAATGGTAATATTATGTTCTCTTATTTACTTCAGGTTACCATTAACCATTAAATGTAAAACCTTGATTTTTATCAAAATCACGCTGAGCAGTTATCACCCCTCGACCGCAAGGTCTATTTTACGTAACAGTATACATCAATAACTGATTTTACTGTCCATCACTTTAATTTTTGCAATATTATCGCTATCTGCATGTTATAAGCAGTTAAGGAATAGTAATTGAGCGCGAATCTCTGCAAGTGTATTCTTTTTATACTTTTCGCTTCTCTCAGCTAATCGAAATCGATCTCTGGCATTATGAATTGATCGGCACATCAAATATCACTTAGTGAATATTTAACACTAGTCTATAAAGCAACTCCATCGGTATTCATAATTACTGCATTGAAAATTGCCAATGCGCTCTGTATTTGGAAATAGACACTGATGAATCGATTATCGTTAAAAACACCCACTTAACAATCACTTCTACTGTATTCGTACACGACTATCTAAAAGCATTATGATGTATGTTGAAGCGTAAAATCACATGATATGATTACACTTCATTAAGAACTTGATAGCAACTACTACTTAATTTTAAATATTAAAACAAATAATGTCATAGTAACAAAAAATTCACGAGAATTTCCCCAACATCAACGGGAAAAATTTTGAAACCTGACGCAATATGATTCCCCGAATCTCGAAACGGATCCAAAAAAACTTGAGCACCAAAGTCGGCAGCGATAATCACTCGGCCGCATTATAACTCAACCTTACACACCACCCCGGAGATCCGAGGAACAGGTTTAATCAAAAGAGCGAGGGAAGCTAACTGGCCGAGCGTGTAAATCGCCCGCGTATATCCCGCCAGTACACCCTACCGTACCATAAAAGAGCCTCATCGCCCTCGGTTCGCAATAACTGGGATAAATCGGCGCACTCGAGCGCGCGCATATAATTTGCGGCCGCAGCAAAAGCAGCATCAGGAACAGCAAAGGCGCTTGGGGAGGCTCGTTTGAAATCAGTCAGAGCAGACACCTGGTTCGGACATCAAATAAGAGGAGTCGTGGCTGGCTGCAGAGAGGCTCCATAACGCGCCTCGCCTCTGGCGTTGCACGTCCGCTCTTTCCTCCTCTCTCTCTCTCTCGTATGCGTGTCAGTTCCATTCGCGCTCTCGGTCTTTGTCTCTCCCTACCTTCCTCTCGGGGTATACTACGTCAACTTTGAAATCGGTATTGGGCGATTAATAACGGCCGAGCGATTCGCTGAAAAGCAGGTATGCCCGCCGCCCAGAAGCGAGATCACGCGACTGCCCGCGGCTACTTCGTATACGCGTGTGTATATAATATATTGTATGATATTTGTATACGTATGGATATCATGTACACGCGTATACGAGTGCGTTGATGCGTGTGATGAGGCGAGAAAGGAAGAGCTAGTAGTCGTTCCACTTGTCGAGTGCTTATACATGCGTGCGACGCATGTGGCATAAGTCACGCGTGCATTGGTGAGGTTAAATAGAATACTGCAGGACAGAGAGTTCCCATTCGGGGCAAAAATTATGAGGCTTGTATTTGCGTTTATTTTATGCTTTGTAAAGAGTAGTAAACGCATCCCTTTGTTGATCTTGAAAGTCCCGAAGCTCAAAGCTCACTATCGTGCGTACGTCTAGTGCATGCATGTAAACATAATCGATTTAATTAGAGGAGATCTCTTTTTCTCGGATAGCCGTAAGCCGTCCCCTTTTGTGATTTTTTTTAGTGTTTTTTTTTTTTTTTTTTCGTCTTTCATTTATTTCTATCACTTACTAAATGTTTGCACTACACAGAACGTTTTTTTTTTAGTTCAAACGATCATTTCATTTAGTTCTAAAAAACGTATGCGAATTTGACATAGCTTCTTCAAATGTTGATACTCCAATTTATCGATATTCGTGGATACTACTTTATTCGAACATCGAACATAAGGGTAAAAAACAGATGGCAACTGTTTCACTGCAGCCAAGGCAAATCTTTGCCTGGTCGATGTTGTCTTGTTCGTCGTTTGCATAAGAATATATACATATATACATATATATATATATATATACGACGAGGAGAAAGAGGATGAGGCACGCCGCGCGTCGTAAACCAAAGACAGTATATAAAGACAGAGGGAGCGGAGAAAGGAAAATGATGAGGCCAGAGGCAGCTTCTCAAAGGTGTGTGCGTATGTGTGCATATGTACACACACACATACACACTCTAGTGGCTACGACGGCAACGGCAACGGAGGAATAAAAGGCAAAGAAAGAGAGACATTAAGCCGCTCGGAGGCTGAGACGAAGGCCGTGTCGGCTGTCAGAAAAAGTTCGCGGCGGATTCCCCCGCGGAGGAATATAATCCTGTCGTCGACGAGTTATTCGCCTTTGATAAGGCCAATTAATTTGCGCTGCCATTCTGTAATTTACGGGTGGTAATGGGGGAACGGGAGGGATGAGCGCTGGGGTTCGAGTATGATGAGTGATGCGGGGTTTTATCGGACTGTATCTATGTGTATGCGTACTTGTTTATTCATGCGCAGCTTTCACTAGCAGATAGTCACGTTCGTAGGAGCTTTTAGTGGCTCTGCCTCCTATCATGGGGATGATAGATTTTTTTTTTCTCAGTAGAACCAGCCGAGTAGCGTAAGCCACGAATATCGCACAGGGTGAGAATGAATGACGTTCGAAAAAATAATTAAAACGCTCGACGGAGCGCGATCGATGATACAAACGGGCGAAGCGCAATATTTCAACTGCAGGATTCAGCGAAACTCGGTCGATCGGGGCCAAGCCCACCACCACCACCACCACCACCACTCTACATCTCGCTCTCGAGAGCTTCTCAGATTCTCGCTCTGCGCCCCTTTAAAAATAAACATCACACTTAGGCAATGATTAAGTAACGCTCTCTCACCACCGCCGCAGTTGCCACTGCCAGCCTTAAAACTAATAACTTTTCGCGGCTCCGGCTCTCGGAGCGTAAAAGGCCGCGAAAGTTATTGCGGCAGTCTAAAATCGCTCGCACACCAATATACCCACACACGCGCGCGCGCGCGGGGGGGAGCGAAAAACACACACCTCCACACTCACGCCAACATAATATATATCTTTGGCAGAGCAGTGGCGGTGGCAGCGGTGGCGGCGTCGGCAACGGAAACGGGCGTATTTCAAGTGAAATCGGAAACGCGTCATGCGTCCCCGCTGAAAAGCCGGGGCACGCGCGCCTGCGCGGCCCGCTTGATTTATGATGGATGTAAATAGCTAAATGAAAGGTTTATTGGCTAAAAAAGATCGGATTGGCCGCGCGTATATGCGTGTATTGCGTACACTTGCACGCGCGAGCGTTGCATATGCATGCGCCTTTCACGTTTTTGCGCGCACACGTATATTATAGGTATATATATATATTATGCATGTACACAAACGCGCATACATATGCGACCACCTCCTCCTCTTCCCTTTCGGCTTCCAGCGGCGTTAAAGATTTACGATAATGGCGAAGATACGGGGCCCCCGGGTGATTTATTCGCGCGATCGGGCCGAAGGCTCGTTAGTTAGCTCCAGCAGCCTCTCCTTCACCTCCTCCGGCTTGTGCTCCCCTTTCTCGCTCTCCCCTTCTTTCTCTCCCGTTCTGCATCGCTGCGCTGGTCATGGTAGTGGTAGTGGTCGTAGTCGACATGGACGTCAGGCACAATTCGTTTCGTTGCCTAATTATAAAGAGCGCCCGCGGGTGCGCCTATCGCGGCTCGTGATGTTTTCAACTGAGCCGCCTGCAAGTGATCGCACGCGCGTATTGCTGCTGCTGTTGTTGTTGTTGTTGTTGTTGTTGTTGTTGTTGTTGTTGCTGTTGCACTGTCTCCTTTTCTCATTCACTGCTCGACTGTAAAAAGGGGGCAAGCTTCGATGTTTCGTCGTTTTTATTTTTTCGATTTGTTATGTTCTCGTGAATAAAGCTACATGAATAATATCTGAACAAATAAAAATTCCTGCTAAAGATACCTCAATAACGCTTAATAACAAGACATTTGAAGGACAAAAAAAACTCCTGACACAGGAAAATATTTATTCAAGCAGAAAATATAGTGGTTAAAAACATGTGTGCGATATATCGAGTACGGATAAATAGAATCAAATAAATATTAAAATTTAAATTCTGTAGAAAAATTTTCAAAATAGCTGCTAATCAAGATTTGAAAAATTGAAATAATTGAATGTAATAATAGCGTCAAAGTGCTTTTGTACATTACTACGGACACGTAGGTACCCCTGGGTTCGAGCAATGAAAGCATCATCTGCAAATTGTATATACCATCATCAAGTCCCATGTATGAGATTTGACTCATCGCTGCCATAGGCTTGGTAATAAATGGGAGGAGAGTTATCTGCACATTTACATGCTCCCCTCGCAACAATGATTTATGCGACAAAATAGCAAGACACCATATAACCGATTGTAGCTAACTGATTATCCTACTAACAATTTGAATGCATACAAACGCATTGTATGTCTGCTTACGTAAGCAATAGTTACATTAAATGATGTATACACTTAATCTAGTTATGTCTACTAATGAGTTTTCAGGACGCGTGAAAGGACTGATCTTTTATCGAAGTTGATATTGTTGATTGATAATTTAAAGTTTAAAAATCTTGTTACAGGCATGTTTCTCTTCGTTCATTAATTAATTAATTTGAGCGATATCTAGAAGCATTGCTGTTATTTCCTGCAAATAATATGTCTATCCTGCATCTACATATTTTAACTTCATGATAACTCAATATAAATATGAATTTATTATAACTATTACACTTAGGATCACTTTAAGTTCAATTATACCCGAACCAGTAAGAGACATTCATTGATTTCAATATCCATGATGCGCTCAACAAAAATTTTTTCAGATTTTTACAAAATTTTATTTGATTTAAATTTTATCAATATTTATAAATATTATTTGAACAATAATCGGTAAAATATAAATTTTTCATTGCAGTACCCTCTATCAGATACACTATCAAGCTGAGAGACGTGAAACGGAAATAAGTTAGTGCACCTTCCGATCAACGATAGATAAGTCGAATTTCTACGTTACCGCCGATACCGCCGAGGATTAAAAGATTTTAGCAGAAAACTGCCCGGGCTGCTTTGGAGCATCACAGATGGCAGGTAAGTCATTGTTGGTCTCCACATTTAAGATTCATTCTTTAAATAAATAAATTTTAGAAAATGATAAATCATCCCATTTATTCAAATGAAGAGTATATTTTCTACTGTTTATTTTGGCACTCCATAAATATCGATAATTATTTCTTACACGTGCCAAAAACCTAAAAAGGTTGCCCGAACGAACTTGTTATTATGTTACCAAACTATCCGAGCAACTGTATAGCCACATAGCAAAGATGTTGAGAACAGATAGTTACAGTATAACTTTTTTATATTACGTGTTTTATCAAAGTAATTATGTATAATTTGAGCTGAAGCCACTAAGGGTCAAGAAAACCGGATCGTGCCGGGCAATTGTCCGTGTAAAATATATAAGTCAGAGATAGATTGCGATAAGCGAGGGCTCGTTTCGATTTCGTATCCAAAATTAGCCGGAATTCTCGTGCGCTCGCCTCTTATTCCGACGAGCGAAACAGTAGTATGGAGGTTGTCCCGAGAAAACTTTATAAAAATGAAGGAAGAAAGGAGGCACGAGAGCAAAGAGAAAAAGAGAGAGGGCTCGCGTGCTCCCTCATACGACGTTCGCGTGTCGAACTCTGATTTGCTTTGTTGAATCAAGTGTGTAACGCACACACAGAGGCAGGGAGAGAGAGAGAAAAAGAGCTAGCGTTTTCTACGCGCGCAAGGCCGCACTTATATACACGTGCACTATTAGATGCACGAAAAAGTGACAGTAGCACCACAACCGCCACCACCACCACCACCACCACCATCAGCAGCAGTTGTAGCAACTGGATAGTGCACTTTGCTCTCTTTCTCTCTCTCTCTCTTTCGTACTACCCCTTTTATTTCGCGTTAGCATCTTGCGGAGAACCGCCGAGCTCCATTATCAGAGCTAACGATTAGATTGGGAGCCCGATCTGAGTGCAGTTAAACTTTAATCGTATGGCCGCCGCAGCCCCAGGCGCCACGCGAATGCCCCAGGCGCCACGCGAATGCATCTTCCGATCGTAAACAAATTCCGGTTTCTCGCATTTTAAAGACGGCACATAGAGGATCAGAAAAGAAAATACACCAATTTTTTAAAGAATTTTTGTCGCTTGATATTATATTTCTTGACTCTGTCAACGAGCAAAGTCATTATTAACCATTGCTTCGACAGCATGCGACGAATTGAGGAACTTTTTTTTTCGAGATTCAGAGGTAAAAATTTTTTTAATTATCGCCATCACGTAAACTCCTTGAAACTTTCAAGATTACGCCAGTCCAAATCATTGCAGCTGATTTAAAGTTTCGATTGTTAATAATTTCACTGAATTATATCTGTAAAATAATCTTAAAGCACTGAAAAACTAGCAAAATGTAACGTCATATTATAGATGGAATAAATGTATTATACGCGTAATGTACAATCCGTCTGTTCTAATGCCAGTTATAGTCAACTAAGCGCCGACTATTGTCTCATACGGCACCGAGCTGATTTTCGTGTTGATTTATCGATAGGAAGTTTTGACCCCGGAAAGCGTGAATTTTTATTTCGATCACGCGCGACCGGCACCCTTGGATGCCCATCAACTGAGGAATGAGATGGTAAAACCGTCGATTATTATCGTAACCCTAACTAAGCATAGATAGGGCAACAAGATTCGAAGACTCGCCATCCCGACCCCAGATATTGTTAATGAAACTGTTTTTTTTTTTATACAGAATGCTGTTACTTTATCAAGAGCGTCTAGGTCGGAATCGTTCCAAATGCGGGATGAAATTTGTATCTCTCAAACCACGTCGCGTGATACTAGTTAAAAGTATGTTTTTAGCAGCGTTTATATCGCGATTAAACGTTTTATTGCAATGTACGCAATAAGCGTACCGATGCCTTTTTTGGCCCAAGACGCATGGCCTGTTGCACAAACAACACAATTTCGTGGTAAAATGTTCCGCTGTATCACTTATGAAAATATTGGCATTAGTCGATTGTTCATCCCTAAATCTATTCTCGATTTTTGTTAGGGGTATGCGGGCGTAGCCACGCATAAATCGACTAATGCTACATTTTCCTAGCGCTACATAAGTTTTTACATTGGTTTTATCGCTTCCACGGGCATTTCCGTATAAAATAAAATTTACAATTCGAGCGATCCAACGTTTCGTTTGGATTTGATTATCCCAGTTTAATCTAATTACACGCCACGACTCCATGACAGGCTGAGACTTAACAAAATTAGCTAAACGGAATTGTGTACATATTAGGTACATGGAGGAATCTTTAAAATTTAAATTTTTAAATTCTTCCTGCGCCAGGAGATCTCTTCTCCAGGAATCCACAGTATTTGAGATTTTCGCTAGAATCATCTGACGCTTGAATTTTTTTCTTTTGTAGTCGAACGACCGTGAAAACAGTCGATAAGACTCATGGGCCTGAAGCGGGTCGAAGTCGTCTTGATCAATAATATAGCAGGCAAGACCGATTCTGAGGCCGGGGTCTGCAAACATGGTCATATCGAGTATTAGAAATTAAGGTAACGACATAATATATTTAGACTAACAAAAAATTAAAAA
>JAPYYV010005930.1:0-14844 GCA_030522625.1 Copidosoma aretas | reverse complement strand
CTGCTTATTCCGTTCCCGAACCTGACGTGTCAGAGGAGAAAATATCCTCGTTGCGTAGATGGAGACTCATTACTCAGTCCGTCCAACATTTTTGGAAGAAGTGGTCCTCTGAATACCTTAATACACTGCAGACTAGAGCTAAATGGCTCACGCCCCAAAGATCGATGCAAGTTGGAGACCTGGTACTTATTAAAAATGAATTGATTTCGCCTGGCAGGTGGCCTCTGGGTAGAGTTATAGAGGTTTTCAAGGACGCTAAGTCACTTGTAACACTTGTACGAGTAGTAAAGGTTAAAACTAGCAATACTGTTTTATCTGAACTCATTCATGAACTAATTTTGCTAAGGACTAGCTCTGAAATAGAAAGAAATGGTCAAATCAATAAAAGGTCGGTCAAATTCACGTAATATACTGTTAACCTTGCGCTTTGCTTTAAACAGACGTGCGTTTCAAATCTAGTGACTAAAAAATAGGTGTTATTTAAGTTACTTATTGACGTTCATTTTCCTTTAAAATAATATTATTTACAAAAAAAAAAAAATTTTATATAATTGAACTTATTTTAAGTGACTACATTTATCAGTAGATGAGCGATCTACATTGCGTATTTAGGTTTTCTTTTCCCACCTTAAGTTCTATTGTATCGGATTTATTGACTGTGTATTTGCTGTTTTTTTTTTAATGCACGTTCGCACTGACTGCTGTCCATCAACCTGGGGAGTATGTATAACATCAAACTAGTTTGTCTAACGAGATAACGCTATTAAATTTGTATGCTCGTGCTAGTAATTTACTGTATGTTTAAGCAGCCCATAGCGTTCGTCCGATTGCTCTGCGTTGCAACTAATCACTGCGCTCGACGGTGCTCTCGTTTGCTCGGCACGAACTGTGTGCAAACGTACGAGTCATTCCGCGTTGTTTGCTTAAGAAAAACAAAGCTGAACCACAGCATAAGCTTATCCACTAAAACAAATTGTGCTGACCCTCTAAGTTTCACGCGTGACTACACCTTCTTACTAAGGTTTTTTCTTGTTTAATCTGAAAAGCATTGAGCTCGTCTTAATTACATCAAGGTATTTATTTATTTTCGTCAATAAGCTCCAAGCAGTTGAATAACCAAGCGTGGTTATGTATTTAGTGTGTTCTAATTGTGTCAATACATTATTTTATTGAAGAGAAAGCGGTTCGTGGGGTTTGTGCTACAGCATATTTCGTACTCCTACTCCTTTAAAGCATCAGGCTCAGCGTCTTGAAAGAATCAAAGTTCTCAAAGTTACAGTCCACTTTGGCTTGATCTGAGACATTCATGCGTAAAAAGCGGCACGGTGAAAAATAGCATTGATTAATTTTCTTTTTCCTTAACAGTTCTACGTTTCAAACTATTTTCTACTTTGTAATTGAGCTTATTACCCAAAAAAGTTTCTGTGTGTTACTGAATTAAGTTGTGATAAAATGTCGTTTCAAACTAAGGATATATTTTTAAGGGTACGATAAAATAATTTCCCACAGAAAACTAATTTTGAATTTTTTTTTATAATTCAAACGTATTTGTTAATTATTTTTATGTACTTGATCAATTTAAATCTGAAAAAAGGATCAAGTTATTCACAGAGTAAACCAGAACTGAGTAAATATCATTGTTGAAGAAAGTACAACCTTATAGAATAAGTTTTTATAATTTTTTTTTGTAGGTCCGGAAGATGATCATGTACAATCGTCGAAGTAATTATAAAACGTCAATGTGTGATGGGAAGAGAATTATTTTTTTTTTTTTTATTCAACGGGTCTTCTTTATCACAATTTATAGTACGATCAACTAAATATTAATATTAATAAAAAAAAGCATCTTTTTCTTACATTGAACTGTTCGCGCTCCCAAATATTGACTTGGCTGAGAGTAAAATCAGTACCACGATAAGTCCGGGTTTCCGAGTATAATATTGCATATATCTATGTACATTTATAAACATCTTTCAACTTAAAAAAGTATTTTTTGGATAAGTAATAATTATTTATATACTATTGTAGAATATTAATGCATGTTTTATCAATTCAACAGTTTACCCTGACTCATTAAACTTTTCATTGCTTACTGGCATTACACTAATTACTTGGAGTCGGTGAACGTGAGTTACATGTGCTCCACTTTCATAAAAATGATGTATTAAAGATATCTTTAATTCATGAACATTTCGTCTTTTATCATTAATTAATTAAAAAATCTTTTTGATTCACGCTACCATTTTCTGTGTCCTCCTATAAATTTCTCCACATATTTTGTAGTTTACGCTTTTGCACTGAAAAATGTATCAAAAATTTTTTTTTATTACAAAAACTGACCTAATAATATTTGTTTTTTAGAAAAAATAATTATCGTCATCGTCAAATATGTATCAATTATATACATTGTCATCTTTCTGATCTTTTCCGATTTTTTTTTGACGTTTTTCTTTACGTACGCGCTCTTCTTCCGTTATTTCGACATGACTACAAGTTTTGTACCTGATCCCTCTCCATTTTCGTATGTATGCTCTAATTTGGTTTATTAATCGTAAGAAATACATTGAAAAACTAATTGTAGAGACGGAGAAAAAAAAGTAAAAAAAGCTTGACTTAAAAATATAGCTAAAAAGTTACTGTAATTAGAAAATGCAAATCAATCAGATACAAATTTGCCAAAAAGAAAGAAAAACAGTATTGCTGACAAATACCAAAGCAGACACATTACGTATAAAAAAGCTATATGTTCTAAGATAAATTGGAGTAAAAAAAGACATATAAACCCAGCTAGATTAATAAATGGAAATAATAAACTCGAAAAATAATTAGAAATTTTTTAAGATATAAATTACCACTAGCATAGCCAAAATACTTGCCAGTCTTGCAACTGCAAATCATTAGATCTGCATGGATCATAATAAATTAATTTGACTTGTATGCTTGCCAGCAAAACAAAATTGAAAACTCTCTATGGAAGTGCTAGAAGAGTACAAGAGTTCTGCAGAACTAAAGGAATATAGAGTTGGAAAACTAAAGTACGCCATACAAGGTTTCAAAATCAGCCCAAAGATAGAAATGAAAAAGTTAAAGAAATGGCAATAAAACTTAGGCTATGATCTCATGAGCTGGAATCTTGCCTTTTCATTTGAAAGAAAATGGACAAGTTTCTAATGCTCTTATCATACGTTGATCACATATTAATAGCTAGTAATAAGTTGGAAAGTTAGAAAAGTAAAGAGCAAGCAGGCGTTTGAATTTGAAATGACTGACATGGGAGAACCAAAACAATCCTTGGTATGTTAGATAATTGATCCAGATGCAATCAAACTGGAACACCCACGGGTACATTAAGAAAATGTAGAAGCGGTTCGGTTACGGTGAGATGTGTCCATAAAGAATATCCATGGTCACAATAGAAGTGGTGAATAACGAAAGGCGAGAAAGACAGAAAGCAAAACGCCCATTAGACTCTATTACATGGCAAGCAAAGTGATGTATACAGAGAGTTAGTGGGATCTCTCCTGTACATGGTTAACATGGTTCGTCCCGACATAGCTCACGCAATTAATGACTCAGGTAGATATCAAGTTGGCTATAGTAAGAAAGTTGTTGATGGCTAAATGAGTTTGCAGATAAAACATATAAAATATCTGGGTATGAAGTTAGAAGGAAAGTTAGATGACTCACAAGAGTTTTTCTGATGCTAGATCTACTGACAGCAAAAGTTCATGGACCACCAGTGAGTGTCTAATAAAATTATTCGGCTATAAAGTTGTTTGAAGATACACAAGTAGTCATATGTCGCCTTGCCAACGTGTCAGGCAGATTATGTCGCTATGAAAGATGCCTGACAAGAGATGGTCTGTCTTTAAAACTCCTGAAGTATGCGACAGTAAAGCAGCTATAGCTAGTAGGCAAGTTAGTAAAAGACATAATGAATATCAAGAAATATGATATTTGAAAGTGTGTAGCTAGAAACTCAATTAGATTCAGATGGATTGAGTCCTAGGAGCAGATTATATTATGAATGTAATGATCAAACTTCTGCCCTTTAAGACTCATGCTAGATGAATAAATATGATTAAAAACCATTTCGATACTGTTTACAGGAATTGGCAATCAGGTTGACCAGTGCAGGCTTCCAAGGAAGGGAGTGCTAAGTATGGCTTGGATTCACCTGCTCTGCTAGCACTTTGTGGCAGCAGTTGCATCTACCGCAACCAACGAGTCTGTGCAAGTGAGAAGGAAGAGTCGTCTAACGGTGCCTCTCGATTCCTCTCCTTCACATCTCCTTTGTCTACCTGCTCGCACGGTTGTGCTTTTTTGAGCAAACAGTCCTTACGTATTTAGTCACAAACTATACAGATTTGGTTTTGCAGTTAGCTATCGTTATTAATAATACTATAGTAATTGTGATGTATTGCATGAGCGAATGTTAGATTGCACAGATAGAAAGATTAAGCTAGATAATCAAGTTCAGTAGTAAATAACTAAGTGTGAATAATAAAGTGATTATATATCATCGTGTTCAATATAATATGAATTTATTTGCCTGAAGCCCGCTCCTCTCCCACGGCATCACCGAAGATAAAATTTATATCTTAGCTAATACGTTTTGTATTTATCAGGGAAATACGATTATTAAATAATCCATCCATAAGTTTTATAACTTTACCGGTAATTTTCCAATGATTTTAATGTAATAAGTGCATTTTTGAAGGTACATGCAGTAGACCCAGAACTAAACTGTTATGTAATTGTAACTTATATTGTGATGTTTTAGAAGACTTATGGTTATTACTTGCAATAAAAATAGTGATGCTTGCAATAATAAAGAATATTTTTATGGGTTCAGTTAGCGCTAAGTATGTTCGATTAAGTTTTTTTACACATTCAAAATATTTTAAACAATTTTTTATTGCGTAACTTATTACGTGCAAACAATACTATACAAGCGTAAGGGTTTCTTACATGTGAAAAATTATTTATTGCTGTTTAAAATGTAACTATTTCGGAAATCACACAACAATTTTATCTCTGAGAATATTAATAAATACTTTGTTCGCATTCAAAAAAATCGTATATACGACATACAGAAGTATAATATGAACTCTTTGTAAATGTCAATTTCATGTGTATTGACTATAGCATACAACTAACTTATAAAAGGGAATGAACTGTATTTCCTAGTTAAAATATTAACACTAATTCAGAGTCAAACTCACAATATAAATTTACTACGAATTTATAAGGCATTTCACAACAGCTCGCCCATGAGACTGGAGGCACCACATACTTGATATGTCAGCAAACTTTAAAGCATTACTGTCAACTTAGATAAAGTATAAACAATACATTAAGAAGGGATTTTTTCCAAGGCATTCGAATTTAACAATTTGTCTTTCATCAACTGCGTAACTTCAGAAATTTCCGTGGATCTGTAAATGAAGGAACAGAATAAAACTTTGATTGTTAGCAATACATTTTCAGATTCTTTTTTAAGTCAAATATAATTTTGTGACTGTTATCTGAAAAGAAATGAATTTGAACAGAGCTGCATGTGACGATTTAATCGCAATAGTTGTTTGAACAACTAAAAGTGTATACACAGAAAAGTGTTTTGGCTTTGCTGTGCCGATCCAAAAGATTTCAAAGTAGGTTAAAAAAGTTTGCAACTTTATTTCTAAAGTTATATGGTCACATAAAGTTTCATATACTTTTTTTATTTTTTCCTCGGGCAAGAATGCCAAGCACACAATCTTTTTTACAAAGTTGTATGCTTCTCGATTTTGCTTTAAGTACTTTAAAAGTCGCAAATCGTAGATTTTTTTAAAAATAGCCTGCAAACAGTATCTATACTCAAGTATTTATTTGCTTTAACCGTCAAGTTACTAATTACATGGTTAACAGAAGAAATTTTGCTTGTGATTGATAAATATTTCAATCGTGAAAAGTGTTAGGCTATGGAGCTTAGTCTAGCCGTGATATGAGCAAAAAGATCTTTCCATATGACAACTTACTCTATCTAGATGCACGTAGCATCCTGCGCATCGGGCACTTGGGAAATGGGCGAGCATAGTGCGGTCAAAGTGATTATCAGTACGCGAAATTCGTCATCTGCAATGTCAAGTGACGACACGCTACCTACAGGTGAACGAAAATTCTACACTCGGCGCATCGATTGTAAATGTTTCTCCGTGCACCCTTTGACGCAAAGTAACTGGCGATCGTAAGGTGTGTCCACGGGCGCAGAAGTACTTTAGGCCCTCAGTGCTAAAATTGTCGTCCTCATTTAGGGCACAAAACGTACAACAGCTGCGCTTCGCGCCAAGGGACTACCCTGGAAAGATGCACATATCGGATGGAAACTGCTGGTTTTGTTCGACTTCTATTTCATTATTTGATTTATGAGAATTTGTTAAATCATTTGTCCAATTATTTTTAATTTTGTAATATTTTTAATGTCGCACGTGAGTACAAACATTTAGGAAGCGCAAAATTCACTCTGCGCATAACTATTCAAATGATATTAAATTTTGGTGAGACGTGGCCCAAATGTTTTGAAATATGATACTGAGAATAATATTCAAGTAACATGGCTTTTATGCTGGACGAAATCTCCTGTAGAAGTTTCGAGTAAATTAAAGTGTAGCTCAGATATAATAGCATCACGTCTATTCAAAATTTTTTACTAGCTCTAGGGCTGCAAATGCCATTGCCTACGTTGCGAATTGTATATGTCTATAATATTTAAATACATATATGTTTCTGTTTGTACATAATTATGAATATCACGCAGAGTAAAAAAAATTGCTGAATATTTTTTTTCTCTAATACTCCGCGTGAAAACTTTTAAGGAGATCCAATAAAATGTCTGTGAAAACTGTAGCCTCTAATAAAATAATTTTAGGAGGCTCATCGCGATGACGTTGTCATAAGGTGGGGCACTGCAGGGGGTTTGAATTAGTCTGATATTAACAAAGTAAATTGTTGAAGTAATGTACGCAACGTTGAATATGTGGTCGTGCATATGCAAACGAACATTTTAATAAGTAAATAGAGGTTGATAGAAAACAAATTTGTTAGTCCCAAGGCACTCTGAATGGTATGTGCGTAACACCTAAGCAGAATATTTAGTTCATGCATGAGTTTATTTACGTGTTTGCGGCAAACTAACCTGGACCGTCGTGGCTGTCTAAGTCTGTCACTCTGCGACTCTGCCCAAGTTTGTATTGAAAAAAAAAAACGTTCTTGTAAAAAATGATGCCACCCAGATACCTTGCTCGTCGTACAGTTGTGAGAAAAAAAGGTCAGTTTGTAAAAAAAAAGTTCAGTTGAGATGTGAAGTTTATTGAAAATGTGAGTGGTAAACCAAGAGTAACAAACAATTCTAAAATTTAGGAATAAAATTTATGAGTTTTTTATTGAAAAATAGTACAATAACTAGTCAAAAATAAAAAGGATTCATAAGTATTAAGAACGTGAAAATAGTTGTAAGCAACAAATATTAATATTATAATCCGTCAAAAGAGGTGACATATTTTTACCATCAAACAAATAATACAAATATAATTATAATTAGTGGCGATGGAAAAAATCAGTTACTGCTGTACATATAGTATATTTTATATCTTTTGCCTCATTTGAATTTTGCGCCTGCATATTCAATGTCTGTTCGTATAGCAAACAGCTCATCTCCGCAGATCACGTGCATAATAATTTTGCAGACAAATCAATAAACATAATTAATAAAAATCCTAGTAAATGGGGCAAAGTAGTTAATGTGGATTATGAAAACTTAGGGAATAGGGAAACAATAGGACTTATGAAAAGGGCGACCGGGAAAAATGAGCTCTAGAAAATTAAACAGAATTTAAGAAGGGGTAACATGACTTTTATCAATCAGAAGATAGAAAAAAAAAGAATGGTAATTGATAAATATTGTAAGAAAATAAACGACAAACCGAAGAGCGATGAATATTAGGAAAAGGCAAACTTAGCAGGAGACTTTAAAGAGAAATGATATTGTCTGAGATACAAGACTGCAAAAAAGACGAATGAAAGACGAATTAAAAACATAAAATGAAGGCTCTGCAATAAAAAAAATAAAATAAAAATTTGGATAAAAAGAGACAGGAAAAAAATAAAATAAAAAATTAGATAAGTAAGAAATATAGAACCAAACGATAATGTATGGATACGCAAAAGAGAGCTATAAATATAGTGCAAGAAAATATGGAGATGATATATAAAAATGTATGACTTCTTGGAAATATAAATAAATTAGGGACCGAAGAGCAAAGCTTAAACGTGGAATGACATGTTCTGACTTTTTAATTTAAATATCTTGTTAATATAAAAAGTAATTCTCACATAATACAATGTTGATTTATGAAGGTGATTGACCTTAAACTCAGTTGTATCAATTTTGTATTAGATACTGTAAATACTATTAATATTATTTTAAGGGCAAATAATTTTAAGTAGTTATGACACAGGAAAGAGAAATGTAATAGTATATCAAAATTTGTGCAAGAAATAAATTAATAAATATTTTTCCTTTGCTAATATAAAGTAAGAATTTCAAATTGTTATCGTCTTATAAACTCATATTCATTATTGATTTTAAAATTTTCAGAAATGATCCAAAAAAGCGCTCGATTATTAATGTAATAATAATGACTCTATAACTGTTGTATACATATACCTATGTATCAATCTTAAACTCAAATACGGATTAAAGTCATTTATTACTATTAAATTGGTAAAAATGGCTTGCTAAATCTATGAACTAATTCTTTGTATTGACTGTATGAGTTCGATTTCTAAGCAAATTTGTACGTGTCCATTTTGCTTATTTACGTGTCTATGCAAGTATGTATTAGGGAATATATTCTTGTATGAGCTATTTAGGCATATGAATAAAAGTATAAAATCATAGGGATTAGCGTGCGAAGGACGCAGGGGGCGAAGCACCGCTAGTATGTATATTTATATATATGTAGCTATGCAGGGTGAATTAACAGTAATATAACCGCGGTTACTGGCGTGTACAGCAATAAATCGTGAATCTAATACCGTCAAACAAAAATTCACGAATAATTAATTTTTACATGAGACCTATTTCAAGATTGATCGATTAAAGCCTGTTTAGAACGCTTTCTCGGTGGCGCGGGCTGCCATACAGTATGCTGTTCGTAGATATAACAACTGCATAGCAACGAGCTGAATGTCGGTAAGTAATAGAGCAGTAGGTCTGCTATCGGTCCAGAGGTGCCGTTCATACGGTTTATTGAAGGTGGTGAGACAAAAATTGTCCGGATAACGGTTATAATCAAGAAGGTAGTTTAATAAAAGGATTCCCCCGTAACCCCACGCACCGATAACTGCCTTATTGTGCACTTACTCCTGCAGTCTGTCAGCACGATATTTCTAAGAGTATTACACTGTTCTATGATTGACCTATTAGGAGACACAAATATTTTACCATTAAGTGTCATCATAAAAACATATTTTTAAGTATTTTTCGACGCCTCTGACAAAAAAAAAGTTCAACTTGACGCTTTTACGAAGAAAAGGACAGTCCATAATTTTTATGGAATAAAAGTGAAACGCGTTGGCTCATATGAAAAAATGTACAACCGGCTGGGGTAAAAAAAAAAAACATACACCTCGCTGGGCTCAGGCAAAAAAAGTACGTTTTGATGGGCTTGTACGAGTAAAAGAAAAAATTATTGCAATAATTAATGAGCTTTCACCACACAATTACATAACCTTATTAATATTTTCTTAATTATAATTTCATATGATTACTAACAAATCAGCCTTTCACCGAACAACGCAGGGAGCTTCTAATTTTCAGTACCTTAAATGAACTAAATAATGCTGTAACTAATTATCTACAGTTAAAGCTTTTCTTGCAAAGAACTTTAGACGATCTTGAGACTATCCTTTGCGATGAACAAGAGTCGAAACAGCGACAAAGCAGAGACAAACTTAAGACTAACTTTTGCGATGAACTGGAGACGAATTTTTGATGAACAAGAGACAAATCGGCGACAAACTAGAGACGAAATTGAGACTAACTTTTGCGATGAACTGTAGACGAATTTTCGACGTACTAGAGACAAATCGGCAACAAATTATAGACGAACTTGAGACTATCTTTTTCGACGAACTAGAGACAAATTCGCGACGAATTGAGTCAAATCAGCGTAGAACTAGAGACAAACTAGAGATTATCTTTTGCGATGAACTAGAGACGAATTTGCGACGAACTGCAGATGCATAAGCGACGAACTCAAGACATTCTTTTCAGCCAAACGGGAGACGAATTCCGGACAAATTAACGACGAATCAGCGATGAACTAGAGACGAACAAGAGGCATATCTAAGAATTTATTTGCGACAAACTACAGACAAACTCAAGACTTTATTTTGCGACGAACTACGGAAGAACTTGAAATCCTGTTAGCGACGAATTTGAGACAAATTTTAGCCTTCTTTGCCCAGGACATTTATACAGCAAACATTACAGAAGTTTTTAACATCACAAACATTATTATTGGCAATATATTATATCTTCTGTATTATAGCTTGTGACCCTGACCATCTTTTTGGAGAACCGAAAAGAGATATTGTAGCTCTTTTTGCATTCTTTATTTTCGTTTTTTAAAAGGCCCTTCATGACTTTCTTAAGCAAAGAAATACCCGAAATAATAAAAAGATTCGAAAATAGTTCGTAAAAGTATTAGTTTTCGTCACAAATGTGTATCTCTCCTGGGCGGTCCCTGGGCTTGAGGGCACTTGCGAAGTAACCTCCTAAGAACCGTTGGGACCTCACTGTTCGGATGCACATAGGGGGCGAATCCTATTTCTCCTACCGTGGGCATACCAGGGTTGCAAAAGTGCCCAAGGTAGGAACATTTATTTTTCTTACTATGGGCGCAAACTACTTGCGCCCTCGGGCTACACTTGGGGCCCTTGAATTACTTTGCGCCCACGGGCGAGAAAGTATTTTTCATCGTACAGGGCCAAAAATAGGATCTTTCGTCCCGCTTTTTGGAACGAAAATTCCTCCTTCCGGCGTAGGATTGGTGAAAAATCGTATAAAACCAACGGGAGGAAATAGAGAAAGCCTCAGAACATATGCTTATCACCTCATCCCTCCAGAGCGGTCCTTGGGCCCAAGGGCGCTTGCGAAGCCACACCCGACGGACTATTGGGACGGCCCTGGCCGGATGCACATGCGTGGAGAATGCTATTTTTTCTACCGAGGGTGTACCAGGGTTCCAAAAAGGCCCGAGGTAGGGAATGTACTATTTCCGCCCTCCGGGCCGAAATAGTAGATCTGGTACCATGGGCGCAAAGTAAAAAAATCACGCCTAAAGGGCAGGGTTTTTGTATGTGTGTGCCCGAGGTGCGAGCGATGTTTTTCTTTCCGAGGGTGCTGAATCGAATTTTGCGCCCGCGGGCACACTTTGGGCCCACTTATCACTTTGCGCCCTAGGGCTGGAAAGTACTTTTACGCCCGTGGGCGCGAAGTGATTCAAGGGCCCAAAGTGCAGCCCAAGGGTGAAAAGAGCGCCCGCAGGGCGCAAAGACTTTGCGCCCATGGCAAGAAAAAACGTCGCTCGCACCTCAGGCACAAAGATACAAAAATGCCTATGAGATTTTTTTACTTTCCGCCCATGGTACGAGATCTACTATATTTTTCCTGTAATTTTGTTAAAAAAGCTCGTAGAGACTCACTTAAAGAAAAAATAAATAAAGGTCGTAAAAAGAGCTACAGTTTCTATTTTTTGGGCGTCAAAAAAGGTAGTCAGGGTCAAAGTTACAGTCAAAAGTAGCTAAATAATTAACAAATTTTTGTCATTCCAACCCCTTTCCCGAATTTGAAATGATAATAACTTTTCATCGAAACCAACATGTTCCTTCTACTTCACTTTACTTGTCAGCCTAGTATGATATTTCAATTCGATTGCTCTGATCTTACAGATGCGATCAAACGTTAATATGCGATTTATTCGAAATTGCTGAAAGTGGATTTAACCTCTTTTTCCGGGAAGCCACATAATGAAATTATGGAGAATTCTACTACATAGCATCAGCTCAAAAAGTTTTTCCTTTTTTAATTTTTTTTTTTAGTAGGAAGTGCAATCATTAAAGCACAAGAATCTGCTTTTATTGTTACAATGAATCAAAAACCAACACTGCGTTATTTTAAACTATAAAAAATAAAACTCTAACCGCTGCAATTTCAGTTCATTTTAACGTGACGGTTAAATTCAATCAGCAAGATGACATTATCTTGATAATTACTACGTTGTTAAGTTTTCTGGATTTTAATTGTTTTCAACATTACACTTCTATAAGTAGCATTTTGCTGGAGAATTGGAAAATGGAATTTTGTTTGTTGTTTTGGGAGGGAAAACAAGGAGAGTACAGCGTGTTAAGCAGCGATGAAACAAGATTTTCAAACATATGGTTTGGAAAGTGGGGAAAAAAATAGTTTCCCATGAAAATTATGATTCGCAGCAGTGAGTCAATATTATTTTTATTATAATCGTTTAACTATTCCAATACTATTGCAGCGAATAAGAAGTTCCTTTATGGCCTAGAAGTAACAAAAGATGGGTGTGTTATTGATGCTCGGAATGATGATGGTAAATAGTATCAAATATTATACAGAGGGGTTCTGTAATATTCTCAATAATAAAAAAATTTCGAAGCATAATGCAGCCAATGAACGCCACGATTAAATGACATGTCGTTTAGTCACGGTTCAACAAAGCTCCGAATAACCAAGCTTACAGTTGTAAAAGGATAGTGTTTTATCTGTTAATATGCGTGCTACTTGCACTGCATTTCAAAGCGTGAGAGCGAAAGAGGTTATAAATTTAGACCTCTCTTTTGCTCCTACGTGATTAAGCGAAGTGCTGACATGTTTCTGCTGCATGTAAACATGACAGATTGCTTCGCATGTGCTAAAATGTATGCTGATTTTCGGTCTTATACCTACGGTTTGCCGTGCTTCATCGATGTTATGCATTATGTTATCAAAACTTACATTGTATTCATCGCTATAACTGTGATTCAAACCTGTACAAATGAGAGATACGATCCTTATAGTTACACCCTACACTACTCCTTTTCTATTACTCTTTTATTGTCTTATGATAACTTTCCCTCTCTTGTTTTTCATATCTCTTACTCATTAATATATTTCTCGATTTCTCAAAATATTATTATCTTGCTTCTTCTTTTCAAGTATTTTATAGACTTGATTTATGCATTCAGCTGTCATTTACTTTTACTGTGTTATGTTTACTACTAACGTCCCAACATTTTTTGTCTATTGTGAATTCCAATTATAATAGTCTTAAAACTGCTCTATAACGTCACTGCAATAATTTCAATAATATATTATTAACGTTGCAAAGGAAAAGAAAATAAAAATGATGAGGCTCCCAGTTTATCGAAGGAGTCTGAGGTAGAAGAAAATGATGCCAACATTGAGGTTCCAAATGGAAATTCTATAAATATTGACCCAGCTGTTATTGATGTCCCTGCGACAAATAAAAATAAAAATCGACACGTAATAATCTACCACTCTACTCTTTTATACATTCTAAATTCTAGTGAAGCTTATTTTTATTATTCTTATAACTTTGATGATATCTTATTTCAGCTTAATATTTTTTTACGCTTCTTGCATTTTTTAAAATTTTACATCACATCTTACAACGTCTGAAATATTGTTTAAATAAATGTATCGTCGACTGAGAGCAAAAACATGATATGCATGTTCTGCGTCGAAGAATGAGATGATTCAGCACTGCGACAAAGAATGGGATACTACCTGCTCTGCGCTAGAGAATAGTATATTTATTGCAGAACTCAATTACTTTATTATTTACGGTCTTAATTAAGGTAGAAATAAGTAAAAACCATACTGTTATTTTGTGCTTCTTTATTCTAGTGAAATATTTCGACATAATTTTGATCGACTTAATTCATGGTTCAGTGACTTCAGAGGCTCTGTGCACGCACACGTACAGGTTCGTACTTACATACTAATCCAGCGATTTTCATATCTCTTGATAGAAAGCTACTGAATTTAAAATGAAAATTGAATGCAACAGGTGATATTAAAGGAGAGTTATTTCATTCTAAAGTACAGAGCTGATCAGGCAACGATAAGGCAAAAAGAAAAGTGCTTCAAATAAAGTATATCTTATTGTAAAAATAAATTTTAGGTTGATTTGTTGAATAATTCAAAAAATTTTCTACACTCCTGTCCAAAACGAAGCTACAAAATATTATTGAAAATGGCAAAAAAAGGGGGACTATGATTTCCCGCCAGATTATGGTCGAAATTATTGGAGTAAAAAGATTAAAATTATTGACGCCCTCAGGAAAAAAGGGAACCAAAAAAATTCCTATTGATTTGTATGATGGTATTGTACGTAAGAAAGCTAACAATCGTCCTGATTTTCTGATAATGTTAGTAATTTTAAGAGTAATATAACAGCGAGATTGTTGCACAGAGTGCTTATTATGTGATTATTATGGCATTTACAGTCTTATAACTTAACTGAAAATTACGTCGGTATAGAGCAGAAAGGTGGCTATCTTCTAAACGTGACTATAAGCAGACTATATTTAAAAGGCGACTAAAGTAGATAAGCTATGCTGGTACTGGCTCACGCTGGTTTTGGCTCACCTGCATTTCTGGCTCACCTGCCCCTCCAGCTCGTGCTAATTTTCCCCCTCCAGCTGTTGGACGAGCAAATTTTTACCCCTTCCAGCGCTCGTGTATACCCCCTCCAGCTCGTGAGAATG
>JAPYYV010005929.1:0-14844 GCA_030522625.1 Copidosoma aretas | reverse complement strand
TTCTTTCGTTATGCCAAATACGATAACGTTCTAGTTTGAAACTCATTATTGTGTTTAAGTTTAAATTGTTTATCTACAGGGTAATTATATGATCACGTTGGAATATCACATACATATATATATTCATTATGTACATGTAGGGTGCAGCTAGATTACAGACTAATGAGGATGCCTACCGAGGGCCTACCGCTTACCCCGTCATTTTGCCTCAGTAGGCCCTCTAGAGGTTACCTACAGAGGGCCTCACGAACTCGTGAGGTATCCTCAATAGATTTCTGTTCGGGATAAAGATCTTAATGATAATAATAACTTAGATAATAATGAATATATTATCGATTTAGGTGATAATTATGATGATGACTATCATGATGATTATGTCGATTACAATGAGTACAATATTAATGATGCTGATAATGAGGACCGTGATGCTAATGGTAATGATAATTTTTACGTTGATGATAAGAATAATTATAATAATTATGTTGATGATACAATAATAATGATGATGCTGATGTTAATGCTTATGATCATAAAGACGATGTCGATGATGATAATGATGATAGTAATGATTTCAATTATTAAGTTGTTGATTATAATAATGATGATGATGGAATTGATGATGATGATAATGATGATAATGCTAATATAATGTTTATGATGATGATAATGATGATAATAATGATAATAATTGAAATAATTTTGATAACCATAAGTAAATTGTAGTGCAGATAATGATTATGATAAGGATAGTTACGATCATGATGATTTTAATGAAGATGCTGATAATGATAATGATAGTTATCATGATAATGATAATTCTGATGATGATGCTAATCATAATGATCATGATGACGATGATGATGATGATAGTCATGATATTAATAATGATGTTGATAATTTATACGCTGTTGATAATAATGAGTATAATTATGATGATGATTATATTGATGCGTTGATGAACTTAATAATTATATTTATGATGACGATGATGATGTTGCTAATAATGATGCTGATAATATTGCTAATAATGTTGCTGATGATAATAATATAAATTATAATTATGATGATGATATTTATCATAATAATATTTAGTCCCCATGAACTAATATACAAACACATCAACTGAAAATCTTACTACAGTCTTGTAGATACATTGGTCTCAGTAAATTAGATCATAATATTGCTCTATATCCAATTTAATCGTCGATCAGACTGTATTTTTTCTGAATTCGTTTGACACAAACTTAAATCACACTAGTATACTGGACTAAATAATTCCCTTGGTAAAGTTTACATCCGTCACAAGCCAAAAAAATATCACGGGCTTAAAAAAAATCTTTAAACACTGCCCTGTTAATATGGCGAGATTAAGAATGCTCGATCCATGCTAAATCAGAAGAATGGCCACTACAGAATTTTTTAGAAATCCTAGTTTTAAGCACTTGCATCATCCTCAAACAGCTAAACCTTTGACAAGAAACAGATAATTATCTATTTAAAATTTTAATGTTAAACAGTTTACTTATGAAACAATAACACTAAACACTGACTCCAAAACCTTATAGTCTACCATAACCTCTTTAAAAAAAAAAATAGTAATCACCGAGCCAACCTTTTTCCCAAATGTTATAGAACAGATCACTTACTCTTACAGATTTATAGCAGACTACTGTCACAAACCTCCAGTTGATATCTCTACCGATACTGACCTTGATCTAACCAACCTATTACCAATTACTCATGGCGATTTCCTCGACCCTCACATGAACTCTTATCTTGAGAAACTTTTCTCAATAGAGAAGCTTAAACGGTCAATTGATGCTGCAAACCCCTTATTTACTCCGGTTCTGGACTGAGTCTACATTCTAATGCTCTAAATAGCCCATAACTTCTTGTTAATGTTACTGTTATATTTGTTAAATAATCACTTCACTACCAAAACCTCCATGAATCATGAAAAAATTTTCTTATTATTTAAATCCCCAAAACCCAAAAAAAAAGTTCAAACCTATTGCTATAGCCTTTTAACTTCTAAGACTGGTAAAAGAAATCATGATTACTTGACTGCAACATTTAATAAAACGGAAAAAATTTTCCTAGACACAAAATACGGCTTTAGAAAGTTCAAATCATGTTAAAATGCACTGGCCTACTGCTTAACGGACATTTACTCTGCCAAAGTCAACAACTAACACACCTCTGTGGTCTTATCACTCATAAAGTCTGCTTTTGACTTTTTCTGCCCTAAACTTCTCAACGACGTCCTAACTAGAATAAATATAACAATAAAAACTGGACACTTTATATACTGCCTGATTATTAATCATAATATTTACGTCAAAATAGCAAATGATATATCTGGTCCATACCTAAAATCTATCTGCATCCCCCTGGGATGCATACTCAGCCCACTGCTCTACGATATATACATCTATGAACTAAACAAACATATTTCTACTGATATCAATCTTCCTTAATATGCTGATGATTCCATCATATATACCCTATACACAAATATAAATGCATGTATTACGAAACGGAAAACCCATTTATCAGGATGAATTAGTTTTTGTCAGAAAATATCTCCAAATTACGCATGAAAAAAACAAATTTGGTATAACTCCCGATATTTCCTTCAAATCAATACAAAAATACACTATTAACATAGATAAAACCACTATTTTCCCTTCTAAAGCAAATAAATATTGAGGACTCACTATCGACTCCCAATTAGCTTGGAAAGCTTATGCCCAACACATTATCGACAATGCTGACAAACTCATCGACATAATAAAAATGCTTATAGGTACGTGGTTGGGTAGACAACCTTCGATTTTTTAAAAATATACACCTGCATCATCAGAATCACTATCGAATAGGCCTTACTACCAATCTACATAGCTAGTGCTAAACTCAGAATAAGAATCCAACTTCTACACATCCAAGCTATTAGACTCTTTATGGGCTACAAAAGCTCTACACTAATAATAGTTATGCACGCTGAGACTAGAATCCCATACATTAACCACAAAATCTAGCATATTGCTCAGAAATGTTTTCTCTCTATCGTCTTCTTCCAGCACTCACTACTACTTAAAAAAATAAAATAAATCGTTACAAAGCTTTTCATCTCTGACAACCTCGACATCAAAACGCACTTAGCCATCGTATAATTATTAAAAAAAAAACTTTAACTTACAGACAAATTTTTTCAACCTTTCCTGATTTCAGCTTGATTCCAACACAACTACCCAGTCCTAGTACACTTACCATCAATTAACACCTCGACGGGCTCTACTATACAAAAGTCTGACTATTCTTAAGTTAAATTTAACTCTAGACTCCCTCAAAATCTATCAGAAAAGTACATTTATATTACTGACGCTTTAAAAAATAACACATCTTTGTACGATGGGGTAGCTCTATACTAATACACATCTAGGATAAAACATCAGCTTAAAGTTCCATCGCAAGCATCTAAACTAACGTCTAAAGCACTTGGCATAATCATGGGTATCTACCACATAAAAACAAACAATATACCCAAATCCACAATTATCACTAAATTTCTTAGTGTTCTTTAAGCCTTAAAAATATTCTTACCCGTTATATCTAAGCATACTCTTCACAAGGTCCTTAAAATAAAAAAAACTTTCCCAGAAAAATACTGGAAATAATTTTAAAATCAATCTTTTTTGGATTTTCTCCCACCACGCTATAAAGAACAATACAATTGTTGACTCTGTGACCAAAAAAGCAACCTAAAAACATACTTAGATTATATGCCTGCTCTAATATTTATACTTCACTAAAAACATCAACTCAATCTTGAATGGCTTGATAAAAAGGTCTCTGACCGCGACCGGGTTAAATAAAAGGTACTTACTACTTAACTATCTTTTGAAGTTCTATACGAAATCATAATTCTATAAAACAAACATACAAAGATTCCACACAACATTTATCTATAGAATTAGGGTAAATCAATACAATCAGGCAGCTAGTCCTTACAGGAAAAATATCATGGCCTCACCACATTGTCCACGTGGCCTGGATATCGAGAATATCAACCATGTTTTAAGTTACTACCCAGATTATGGGGCTCATAGACGTCCACTATTCAAAAAACTTACCGAGTACATTACCAATCTACAAATTGGCCTAGTTCAAATCGTCTCTAGTCATTTTGAGAAACATACGCTCCATAGCGAGCACCATTTAGCCAACAAGAACATCAATTATTATAGTCAACTTCATTATAAGCATAATTATCATCATCAGCATCATAAGCATCATTTTTATCAGCATTGTCCTCATCAGCAACAACATCGGCAACAACATCATCATAGTAATAACTATAGGTATAATAATCACTATTATAAGCATCAACATCATGATCATAATGTTGATAATTATCATTATTATCAGCATCATTATCGTCCAATTCATCGTTATTATCATCATCATAGGCAACAATATTATCATCATTACCAGCATCATCGACATTATCCTCATTGTAATCATCATAATTATCATTATCATCATCAACATAATTATTATTTGCAATCAAAACGTAGCTCTAATCCTCTCATATAAAGAATCATCATCATGATCATAATTATCATCATCATCATCATCATCCTCAATAAAATCATCAAGATCGGTATCATACCTATCATCATAACTATCATAAGCATCATCATAATAATCTTCGTAATTCTTATCATTATCAAAATATACATCGTCTCTGTAATTATCATCGTAATTTTATTCTACATTATCATCATAGTTATCATCGTCAGAGTAATAATAATTATCATTAGCAACAAATCATCATAAACTTTATAATAATCATTGTTATCATCATCCATATTATTATCATACTCATTATAATCATATTTATCCTCAATATCATCATCGTCATTTTTATAAATTTACATCTGCATCATCCTAATGATTATCAATATCACTATCATTACCATCGTCATCGTCATCATAATTATCATAGTCATTAGCACATCAAAATAATTATAATAATTATCAATCAAATGGTCAGCAGTATTTGCATCATCATCGTCATTTTCATCGCTAACATTTTAACTATCATTGTCATAATCATCATTGTTATGATTATTATAATCAGCAACATCAACATAAGTATTATCAATATCATCATCATAACCGTTGTTTTTATCATCGTTATTATCATTAGCAATATTATCGTCTACATCAATATACTTATGATCATCTTCATCATCAGCATTATCATCAACATAATTATCATCATCATTATCATCAGCATCAGCATTATAAAAATAGTCACAATTATAATTATTTTCATAATCATCTTAAGCATCATCATAATCATAATAATCTTAATAATTATCTGCTCGGCTTCATGATGATTATAATCTTCATCATCACGATGATATTATTTATCCTCCTCATGATTATAAATATTATTATTATCATCATCGAAAGCAGTAACAGCATCTTAATCTACATGATCATCATCATCATCATCATCGGCATTATCATAATTGATATCATATTTATTATTACTATCATCATTTTTATCATCAAAAGCAGCATCATTATACTTATTATCAACATAATAATAATTATGATGCCAATCATCATTTTTATCGTTGGCATCATACTTATCATTAACATAATTATAATCTTTATTTATATCTTAATCATTATTATCATCAGCATCTCTATTATCATCAGTATCATATTTTATATAATCATCATCATCATCGGAGGCATCATAATCATCACGATTATCATCATTTTCATTATTATCCTCATTATTAGCAACATATTAAGAATTATTATTAGCATCATCATTACCATCATATATCATTATTATCAGCATAATAAACATCATTATCACCAAATTAAGCAACATTATCATAATTTTCATAATTATTATCATCATAACCCTTTAGCATTATCATCATCCTCATCATTATTATAATTTACATGGGCATTATCATAAGAATTTTTATTTACACTATCATTATCGAAATCGTCATTGTTATCATAATTATCATAGTAATTTAATCATCTTCGTTATAATAATTAATATCCTAACTGTCAGTATTTTCATCATAATTATCATTAGAAACATCATCTCATCATCATAAAAATGGAACTTATTATCATTATAAGAATCCGTATCATCATTATCATAACTATTTCCAACATGATTATTATCATCATACATATCATCATAACCATGATTATTTTTAACATTATCAGAAATATTATTATCATCATTATCATCATTAACATCATCATCAACATCATTATTATAACTTATTCAATTATTATCATCTTAATCATCATCCTCATCATTAGCATCATAATTAGCATTATTACTCGCATCATCAATATGATGATGTATATTATCAACATCAGCAAAATAAACATCATAAATTTTACGATTATCATAAATATCATAATAATTTTATGGATTCTCATCATAATAATCATCATCATTCTCAGCAACATCAGCTTCAGAATTATTATCATCATCAACATCATATTTATCATTAGCAGCATCATCATTATCATCATTATGACCATTATTATCATTATTATCATCATTATCAGCGTGATAGCTATCATCAATACTATCACAATAATCATCATTACCACTATCTGCTCTATAATCATCATCGTTATCAGCATCATCATTATAATATTTAGTTTAATAATCATCATCATCAAAATGATGATTCTTAATATAATCATCATTATCGACATCGTAATTATCATTATCAATATCTGCTTTATAAATGTCATCATAATGATTATCACTTGCATCATCAAATTCTTTATTTTAACGATCATTATAATCATCATCATTTTTAAAATCATTAACATCATTAGCAGCATCATCATTACAATCTTTGTAATCAATATGCTCAAATACTAGCATTATAAATATCATCATTATCATCATTATTATCATAATCTTTATTATCACCATTGTAATCGTCAATATTATCATAATTATTATGGTCAAAATGTGCATCATCATCATAGTTATCATTTATATTATTATCTTCAGCATTGTCATCTTCATCATAATGATCCTAATCATTAGCACATCATCATAATCACAATTATCAGCATCATTGTGACTACGTTTATTATAATAATTATTATTAGTAGCATCATTTTGATCATCACTACTATGATCATCATCATCATATATAATCATCATAATGCTCTTGATTATGATATTTATCAACTTTATCAGAAACATCATCATCATAATAATTATTATGATTTTTAATAATATATCATGCTTATCTCTAGCACTATTATTATTATAATCATCAACATTATCGACACCATCATCATCACAATCTTTATCATTATTATTTTCTTTATCATTGTAATTAGTATCATATTTATCATATGTATAATCGTCATAGTTATAATCATCACAATTATATTCAGCACTATCGTTCTTATTATTATCTTTCAATCAACACCATCAGCAATAGCTTTATCATCATTTTTGTAATTACCATCATAATCGTTATTATCATTGTCATCATCATAGTCATATTAACCATCATATTAATCATTATAATTAGCAATATAATTATCATAATCATAATTCTCATTAAAACATTATCAGCATAACTATAATTATCATTATTATAGTGAAAATCATTATTATCATCGTTATCATTATTATCATCATCAATATTAACATCCTCTTTATCATTCTTATTGTGATCATCATAATTGTCATTTTTATCATGAACTTAACAATCTTTTGCATCATTATTATAATTTTTACTATCAAAACTATTACATTTATCATCATCATTATCATAATCATCATTATCAGAATTATCAACAATATTATGATAATCATCAACACTATCAAATTTCTATCATTATTTTCATCTGCATCACAATCATCAACATAATTATTATCATCTGCAGCAATACAGTTATCTTAACCACAATAATGATAACAATTATCATTATTATCAATATCATCATTAAAATCATCATCATTATCTGCATCATCATTATCATTATCTTCGTAAAAATCATCAATATTATCATTGTCACTATAATCATAATTATTATCATCATATTAATATTCGTTAACATAATTATTATCATCATTATCATCATGATTATCATTATTATCATCATCCTTATTAAAAAAATCATAAACTAGAGAATCATCATCATTATAATTAACTTTTGCTATTTTATTATGGTTATGACTATCACAATTATCATATTTATCATCATCATCATTACAATTTTTATTATCAGATTTATTACCATCAATTTTACGATCGTTGTTATCACCACTGTCATCGTAATTGATGATATCATTATCTGCGCCATAATCATCATCATCATTATTATTATCTGCATCATCATAGTTATCCCAAATATAAAATTTGTAATCACTATCATCAATGTCAGCGACATCATAATCATAATTATCGTAATTATTATCATCATAATCATTAAAACTATAATCGTTACTATAATTATTAGCATTACTATCATATCTACAATCATTACATTAAATATACTAATAATAATTATGATAATAATTATTATATTTATCATTGTACTTATCATTATAATCATCGTAATTATCATCATCCCCGTTATGATCATCGTTATGGTTATTATCTCCATCAACATAATGATGATTTGCAACATAATTATAGTTATCATCATCACTATCTTTATATTTATCATCATCATTATAGTAATTAATATTATTAGAACTATCTGCATCATAATCATGATCATTATCATAAATATTATAATCATAATTATTAATACAAATATCTTTTACATCATTATTATCATAGTCATAAAAATTGTCATCATTACTAGCATTATAATCATCATCATACATATCATTAGAATTATCATTATTATCGGTATCTTCGTCATGATCATCAGCATTATCATCAATATATGTTGGAATCATCATAATCGTCATTATCCTCATTACATATTAATCAATTGCATTATAATCATTTTTATCATTATCGCAATAATTATATTTGTCATCATTATTATTATAATTTTTATCAGAATCATCATCACCATTATCATGATCATTATTGTAAACACTATCATCGTAATTATAAATATCATTATCTACTACAAAATCATCATCATCATTTTTTTTATCTGCATCATAGTTATCATTATTATCATATTAACAATAATGATCATCAATATTATCATCTTTATCATAAATTTCGTAATTATCAACAACATCATAATTAAAATAATCATTGTCACTATAAACATCATTATCTCAATCATATTGACGATCATCATTATAGTTATCATCATCATTATGATTATAATCATCATCCACATTTTTATAATTATCATCATCATTGTAACTATCATCATCCTCATTATTCTCATCATGATCGTCATTTTCGTCATCAACATAATAATGATATGCATCATAATTATAGTTATCATTATCATAATTACAATATTTATTAACATCACTATTATAATTAATATAATCATCATAATTAACATCATCATTACCGTTTTCATTAATAGAATGATTATCGTCGTTGTCATCATCACTATCATCATCATCATCATCATCAACATCATCATCATTCTCACATGTATCACATATATAACATTATCATCATCTTCACCATCATAATTATAATCAGCATTATTATTAGGATCAACATTATCATCATATATATCATCAACGTCCCCATAATAAACGTCATCATCACCATCATTAGCATAATCATCATAGTTTTTATAATTATCATCATCGACATCATCATCAATATCATCATTAGCATTGTTTTTATCATCATTATCATAATTATCATGTTTATCATCATCTTTATCAGTTTTATTAATATAAACATTATTTTATTTAATATTTATCAACATTTTTATTATGAGAATGTTAATATTTACTGTCATCATCATATTCATCATCATCATTAACATTATTATCATCGTCTGTATCATAATCTTCATTGTAAGTATCATATTCGTCATCATATACATCAACCTAATTATCGATTGCATCATTATCATACTTATTATTTTCACAATTATCATACTTATCATCATTATTATCATATTTTTTATCATCAGAATCATTATTATCATTAGCAGCTTTATTATCATGATCTTTATAATCATCAACATCATCATAATTATCATTATCCTTATTACCATCATCATTACCATTAGCATTATCATTATTATCTTAAATATCATCTTTATTGGCATCATAATCATAATCATCATCATAAATATTATCATCAGCTTCATATTTATGAAAATTACTATCATCGTCAACATCATTATTATCGTTATATTCATCATCATCATAAGCATCATCATAATCGTCTTTATAACGATCTTTATCATTCCTATCATCTGATTTATCTTTATCGTTATTATTCGCACAACTATTATTATTAGTATTCGTATTATAATAATTATTATCATCATAAACATATCAATCATGATCATTGCCATCATTATCATTTTACTTCTCATCATTATCACAATCCTTATCATCTTTCACATAAACATGCCCATCATAATCATTATCATTTTAATATTTATCATAATTATTATTAATATCATTTTGATTAGAATTATTATCATCATCAACATTGTCAAAATCATGATCATCATCAGCAACAGTATCATCATAATCATCATTATCTACTTCATAATCATCATCATCATCATTGATACTATCTGTTTCATTATAGTTGTCACCATCACCATAATCATAATTTCCATTCTTATTATCATTATCATCTTCATAATTATCATCATCTTCATCATCATTAGCATGATTATTGTCTTCGTAATTTTTATCTTTAAAATCATCATCGTTACTATGATCATCATCATCACCATCATATTTATTATTATCATCAGCAATATATTTATCATGATTTTGATCCTTATCATCATCAGCATTATCATCATCATTATCGTTCCTACAAAGAAAATCATTATCATCATCGTTTTACTATCATTATCATCATAATCATCATAATCATCATCAGTAACATCATCATGAGAACTACTAGGCGTTGGGTTCCTTCCAAGAAAAATTCTGCGGATGATGGAACTCGCTTTGCTTAGGATCTTGAATAAAAATAGTCGATGGTCTATAGATCCATTTTTTTTTAAAGAAAAAAAATCAGAATGGCCTACACAAAACATTTACAATTACTATAAAGTAAATTATGGTGAATTGAAAAAGGAAATTTTGTTGTTGTGATGTCATTTAAGTTAGCGTGATTGATTTCAATCGATTTTTGAAATATTTCCGTCTTATTTTTTCATCAGTACAAGTACTTATGGCTATAGATAAATAGAAAGAAAGATTTAATTTTTTATTAATTTTAGGATTTGAGACAGATGAATATTGCATCAAATGCTCTTAGCGAGTTTTCTTTTTAACTAAATATACTGCTTTCACTAACAAATAAGAAGTTCAAGAAAGCAGTTTATTTTGGAGATAAAAACCTTTTATTGATTATAAAAGATTCATGAGAGTTAGTGGAAGATTTGTAAATTTCAAAAATAGTGAAAATGAATCTTTTCATAAACTGATTATTTTACATGCAAAAGAGACTTTTGTTAAACTTTTAATCAAGTATTACCATGGAAAATATTTTTATGGCAGCAATGACACGATTTTAAACGAAATAGAGCAGACTTTCTGGATTTTAGGACTCAGACAAGCATTGAGAAGCACAGGTTTCGATTGCATAAGATGGAAATTACTTAAAGCAAAGCCAGCAAATTCAAAAATAGCCACACTTCAACCTGCTAGACTCGTGTATAAAATAAGGCAATTTTTGCATTGTGGAGTGGATTCGTTTAACCCGCTTTTAGTTAAGATCGGTCGACGACGGAAATCAAGGTGAGGGGTTTTACTAACATGCATGTGAACAAGAGCCATATACATAGAAGTGGCGCATAGTTTAGATACTGATTTAGCGATTCCCGCTTTAAAAAGATTTATGGGCCAAAGAGGTACTCCTCTACTTACGTATTCGGATATTGGAACAAATTTTAAAGGTACTACAAGCTAAGGGAGACTATCAAAAGCTTAAGCTTCAATAATAGAAAATTCGAAAGAATTTGCTACACGCAATAAAATTTACTGGAGTCTCAATCCCTTTTCTGCTCTTTACATACAGGGAGCATAAAAGCATTTAATACGATCTGTAAAAGTTGCGATTTCTGCATTACTGCAAGTACATATTCCGAGAGACGAGACGTTTTTGACTATTTTTGCTGAAATTATACATGCAGTGAATTCTCGCCCTTTAACTTACGTATCCTTACACCAACGATACAATAAGGCCTTGACTCAAAACAACTCTTTAATCAATACGTCATCTAGCGTGATTAAATTTTGTACAGATAATGTGCTAAATTTTTGTACAAGAAAACAATGAAATATTGGTAAAATGACGACTGAATTGGATTAGAAGAGATTGCTACGTAAGTACCTTCCTTTATTAATTCCAAGAAAGAAAAGGAATGGAGAAGAGGCTTCTTTAAAGAAAGGAGATATTAATAGGTTTGTACACAGACGTTTGGTCAAGTTACGTTTCTTCTGTACATTCGAATTAAGTTACAAACGCAATAATTATGGCAAAGACGTGATTATTTTTGCGTAGTATATTTTTCAATGAAAATCGAACGTCAGATTCCATTGATACTCAAGCCTGTGAACACAAAATCATTTTTTAAACAATAAATACCTTTTTTTTTAGCTTGTACCTTATTTATAATAAAAGAAGTTTAGAACAAGTAACATCATCATTATTACTATCTTTATTATCTTTATCATTATCACTACTCTAATTATCATCTTCATCATCATAATAATCATCATCATTAACATCACAAGCATCATGCTCATTTGTATCATCATTATCATCATCAGTAACATTCCCAGCATGATCTTTTTCATAATCATCATGATTCTTATTATAAAATAATCAGGATCATTATTTTAATAGTTATTACAATTATTTTTAGGAATATTATCATTATTATCTTAACCAATCTGATCAGAAATATTACTTCTACCATTATTATCGTAAATGACATCCTCTTTATTATTCTTTTAATTATTTTTGTCAGCATTATCATGATTATCATCATCATATAAATTCTCAGTATTATAAGTACCAAGACCGAAATCATCATTATTATTATCATCATCAGTGATATCATCAGAATTATTGTCAGCATCATGATCGTGATCATTAGCCCTATCATCAACACATTGATCATCAGTATTATGACCATCACCCTTAATTTTATCATCATTTTCATAATCATCATGATGATCCTTGTACTTATTATTGTCATTATTATTACCAATTACATTATTATAACTAGTAGGATCATTATCTTTACCATTATAATAACCATATGCATCAGTATAGTTATTCTTATCATCATTGGTATACATATATTTACCATCATCATCACAAGCGGCGGATTGATTTTTACTATCATCAGCATCTTTATCATCATCTTCAGAAATATATGCATCATTTCACAATTTAATATCAATGTTATCATCATCATCATTATCGTTAACATCATTATCATCATTATCATTAGCAGCATCAGCCTAATAATATTTATTCTTAACATCAACATCATCATTATCATAATCATCCCCATCATATTGATCCTTATATTCATTAAGATCGTTTATGTAATCATTATCACTATCATAACTTTCATGATCATAATTATGAATCCTATCATTATCGTAATTGTCATTATTTTTAGAATCATTGTTATTATATTCATCATCTTCCTCATTATCATCATCATCATCCTTATTATTATCGGTATCAACATCATATTCATCATTATTATCATCATGATTATCTTCATAATCACAATTATATTCATTATTATCATTATAATGTTCATTATCATTATCGCTATCATACTGATAATCACCATCGGCAACATTATTTTCATAATTATAATCTTTCTCATCATTACGACACTTATTATCATCATAATGATCATTAACGTTATTCTTAAAATCACCATCGTCATTATAACCATTATCAGCACATCTATTATCAGCAGCATTATCATTATTATTATCATCATTATTATTTTTATCATTAACATTATTATCATTATTTTTATAAGTAACACTATTATTATCATCATTGTCATCATCATCATTATCACCATTCCTATACTATTTATAATCATCATTTTTATCATAATTATTATTATCTTCTTCAGCAGCAGCATCTTTAATATCTTTATATTCGTCAATATCATAACTATTATCGTCATCATCTTTAATATCATCGTTAATATAATCATAAAAAAGATTATTATTAGCATCATTATCATCATTATACTCTTGATCATCATCATCATTATCGTTATTATTATCATCAATATGATCAGTAGTTGTCGCATCATTCTAATCATCATGATTATCACTAATTTTCTATGATTATCATCCTCGTCATCATTATTATCTGAGTCATTATGAACATTAGCATCATTAACTTAAGCTTTATCATTATCTTTGATTATATAATCACCATTATCATCAGTATCATCACCAGCATCATCATCATCATTATCATCATCATCATCATTATCTTTACAACCACAATTATATTAAATATAACCATATTTATTATTATACTTATCATTATCCTCATGATTTTTTTTTTGTCTTCGTATAATAAGACAACATTTTTCGTATTATCAATATCATGTTCAACCTTTTAG
>JAPYYV010005928.1:0-14846 GCA_030522625.1 Copidosoma aretas | reverse complement strand
CATGTTGATCCGCCATCTTGTTTTTTCAAAAAAGGCCATGTGGCATTCGAAACTAGAGACAATAAGCTTTCATTTGAGCCTAAATACGTCTTGAAAATCTTAAACCATTTTTGGGCAGAGGGGGTCTCCCGTTGACAGAGAATGTCCCGTATATAAATATTTAATGCATTGTAACTGTAGTAATTGAAGATTATTTTTTAATGCCTATAGTAAATCTAAGGTGAGATAGATGCAATCAGTACATGGACGATTGAATAAGGCCAAAATAATTATAACTTGATTTAAATTTTAATACAAAATTTCTGGTAAAGAATACATATGTAAGAATTGTAGTTAGCTTGCAATCAACTTTTAAGTAGGTCCAGCTGATTACTGAGGGTTGGATGTTTGGCAATTGGAATAACATATACCTATTCGAGCTGTTAACTCACATGTGGCGCCCTCCTGGCGGGCGTAATCGGAACCAAAACCTATCATAAGGTACCTGCATGAAATTTTTGCGGAACAAGAGCAATCATGAGTTATTATGTAAATATTAGTGAATTGTTTAACAATGTAGGTGAAGGTAGAAGAAAGTATGAAGAAGTTGAAAATGTTCTCAATGCTGGCCACATTCTCTATTGTGGAATCATCGACGACGAAGTGAAAGAGATGAAATTTTTATGTTTGTGTCTGAAATCTAGTGAAAAAGTAATTGACTATAAGTGTTCTTGTAAAGCTGGTGAAAGTAGTATTTGTAAGCATGTAGTTGCAGCACTCATGTATTTAACAAGGTATATCTAGGTTATAAAAATGTTAACAAAGATTAGGATTTTACGAAACACTTTCTTATTCCATCTGATTGCAATACAGGCACGAAAAATATAGTATTGAAAGAGCAACATGCACTGACGTTACACAAAAATGGGGAAAACAATTTACAAAAGATGTAAAAAGCATGTATGACACAGTTCCTATAAATAATTTTTGCCATGGTAAGGAAAAAGAGTCGAAATACACAGTTCCCGATTTTCCCTCACGATTCGTTGATGCTCTACAGTATATAATTAAAGGTCTAATACAATGCTAATCCAATGAAATAAAAATTTTATCTATATGTACCGTCAATTTTAAATATGTTTTACAGATAATCCAGGAAGTATGATAGGAAAATTAAGAGCAGGCTATACAAAAATCCACAGTGATTTAGAAAAACTCGAACTCTCAAAAGTTTATATGTATGAAGAAGATCTTAGACAAATTTTAAATTCAACTGTTTATTTTTCAATTAAACATGAGTCGATACTATACGTCATTCATACAAATAATATCCACACAAAGGTGTATAAATTTGGTAATTTAAGCAGAGTAGACAAAAAATTTTATTTAAAAAAAATCTGTGCAAGTCTCGAAAATTCAATTAATCTTTGCGTGTGCACAAAAAATCAAAATGACGAGATCTGGAAAAAAAAGGAAAAAAAGAATAACGGCTAGTAATGCCTATCAATGTATTACTTACTTAAAGAATAAAAAATCAGACTGGGAAAATAAAATAAAAAAATTTGTCAATAGCACTTTTACAGGAAATGAAAATACTGTCTATGGAACTAAATGTGAACACAATGCTAGAGTTTGCTATGAAAATTTAGAAAAAGTTAAGGTTATACGTTTGGGGTTGATAGTTAATCCTATTATCCCGTGGCTCGCGTGCTGCCCCGATGGTATAGTCCCAGGTAGTAATGTCATTGAAATTAAGTGTCCAATTGAGAGAAAAATAAAGACCACCTTGGATATGATTAAAAATGTTAAATGGGTTGAAAAACGTGATGAAAAATATCGGTTGAAAAAAAAGCATACGTACTACTGCCACGTTAACTTAGTCATGTTTTTAACAAGCATTCATAAGTGTGATTTCATAGTTTATTCATCATTTGATGATACTTGTGAAATACTTAGTGTTACATATGATAAACAACTCGTGCAAGAGTATGTACCCAAGCTTAAGTACGTTTATTTTCGTTACGTCCTTCACTTTCTTGGCAAAAGAGAACTGCACTACTGATAAAAGTATAATTTATAAAAAACCATCAATCGGTGTGTTAAAAGATGTTGTTAACAATAAAAAATGTTCCTAACAGTTTAATTGTAATTGAACTGTATATTCAAGTTTAAAAACTCTAAAAAATTATTGTTATGTAAATAACATGTGTTGCAACTATTGAAATAAAAATAGTTTTATAATTCATTTGTATAAAATATTGTATTGCTTCTTTAGATAAATACAATCAAAACTTATTGTCATTCAGAAGTGGATCTTTCAAATTAACAAGTGCAGCAACAACAGTACATATGCTATCAATATAAGGGACAAGAGTCCAAGGTATTTTGTTTTTAAGAATTTTAAAGACTTTCAAACGTTGGATCATTCTTTCCACGTGAACTCTGGCTCTGGCGATGTCTTTTGTAAACTGGGCATCAACTCTTTTCAACTGCTTCTTTTTTCCAAGCTTTTGGGGCATGATTAGTTTAATGTGACTTTGCAGGTACTCAAGTTCAACATCAAAGCCATTGTCGACCATTATAGCATCTCTAGTTGGCTTCAATTTCTCAAGAATTCCAGACTGATTAAAAATAGCTTCGTCTGAAGCTCTGCCTCCATAAGCTTTACTTATATATATCACTGCTCCACAGGGTGCAATGCCAATCAGCAATTTAGTCGTCTCACATCCTTTATAATGTGAGTATAGTCTCAAACGACATTTAAGACAGCGTGGTTTTTCGACGGGAATCTCGGTACAGTCTAGAACAGTGTAGGTGTCTTGAAACTTTTGAAAACATTTTGGCAGGCTTCCTAAAATTTCTTGTTTTTTTGGCCAGTATACGATACCATTTAAGATACTTGGTAAAAACTGTACCATGTCAATAAAGTTATTAGCACAAGTACAAGTTTATCTGCTCATCCCAAAAAGAACAGATAAACATTGAAACGATAGATTTAATCGTAGCTTACAGAAACACAGTACAATCCTATCCCTTACTGGAATAAAAAATTTATTACTGTTATCACCCTCACACATGGACGCACCTACTTCCAGACTATTCAACAGGTGGAATGTTATTTCAGTAGATAAAAGGAGATTTTGGTCATTTTTAATTAAGACATCAGATTTTGTTTAGTGGTTTTATAAGTGTGCATAATAGTACTGACAGAAGGATCACTTGCTAAGATCACATCATCGTCTTCTTCATTTTTCTCCACTGTCAGACTTAAATCCTCAATGCTGCACTCATTTTCGTGCACTGTCACATTTAAATCATCAATGTTGCCTTCATTAACAGGACGTTCATCAACATTCTTAGCTAATCTATGAGTGCAATCAATTACTGTGCTCAATGTGACATCTGAAACCTCTTCGTTTTCACCTATTAGTTTGTCTCTTTCTTCTATCTGCTCTTCAATTAGATTTTCTCCATCACTATTATTTCATTTGAAGTCGATTTGTTTTCTTTCTTCAAATTTTTATTCAAAATTATGGGACCATAGGATCTTTTTATGGGTAGATTTTTAGATGGAATCGCTATACTTTTTATCATCTTTCTTTGCGTTTTAGACGAAACTGAGAAATGTTTTAATAAATAAATTATGATTATTCCTTATTTTAGATATTCATAATTCTCACTTGCTGAATAATCTTCAGGAGTAAACTGTGCGCTACACACGTATGTTGATCTCCTGACGTTGGTTAGGTTGCATTTTTGAATCCATTTCTCCCGTACTAATTCATTTTTGGGAAGTAAATGAATCGTTACATGTTTTTCAGAAGACATTCTTTCACATTCAGGAACACTACACTCAAAAACCTGCTTTTTGCTTGCCATAATTGCAAATTTGAAGAATATATTTTTTGACTTCTAGTACGTCGCGCTTTCATTTTCAAGTTTGTACAAATGATAGGTTTTGGTTCCGATTACGACCACCAGAAGAACGCCACATGTGGGGTTAACAGCTCGAATTATTATTTTGCAGGTTAAACCATTATGTATATTATATTATGAATTGCATGAAACAAGGAATTTTCAAAAATACTAGCGCTTCCTCATAATTTTTTTTAATTTTGCTTGATGCCATAAATAAGGTCATGTATTACGAATCTGACATTAAATGAAGGATTTTCTTTTTGGCAGCTTGAATAAGGTACAAATAAAATGAGAAAAATGTTAACTTTGCTGTATACAAGTTAAAAACATATTCTTCGGTTAGTATTTTAACAAACAAGAGTACTACATAAATTTATAATTTTTCTCAACAGTTAAACATTTAATCTCTTTCAACTTCATTTTCTGAATCGGTCGTATTATCACCATCATCATCAATTTCGTCATTGGAATCTTTCTCACTAAAAAAAGAACATATTATTATGTGAAAAATTTAGCAATATTTTTTTGTACCTTACCTGTCTTTGAGAAATCTACTTAGGTTTTAGCTGAATTTTAGGGTGCTCTGATGTGCCCTTTTGGTTTTATAGTCTAAGTTTTATACCTGAAGTCTTGGACTCGCAATTTTCGAGCATTAAAAGCCAGCTGCCTGATTTTCGGCCCCGTTTCAGTCTTGCAGCCCTATTTTATGCGAAAGAACAATAGAAAAGCTACTCAACGGTGTTTGTGTCATCCTGTTTGGTAATACCTAGGTAAGTGACACGATTTTTCAACTTTTGGAAAAGTATATCTCGCTTTCGGCCTCAATTCAACTTTGCACCCCTTACTCTTGTGATTAAAGACAATCAATTCTACCTGTCTCTAAATTCTGGGACTGTTGGCTTATACTCTGCTGTTTTTGCAGTGGCCTCTTCGACTATTACCATCCGGATGACAGATCGAAAAACGTACCTTATAAAAAGTTTTTGGTCTAATTTTCAAAAAAAATATGTTTGAAAAATTGTTGAATGTTCAAAACAAATAGATTCTTTGTACAGTGTGTTTTTCGATGTGTGAGGCCTTGCAACACTCTGAAGTCCAATTTTATAGTATTTTTCATACATTATAATTTTTGATATTTTTTGAAAATTATCGAGAAAAAATCCACTTGGATCCCAGCTGTATTCCATATAGAATCCATGCTGAATCCATGTGGTGAATTGAGACAAATATCAGGCTGACTATCCACATGTAATCCAGGTGGATTTTACATTAATATTTTCAGTAGGGAAGCTAACTACAATTCTTATATGTATATTTTTTACCAGAAATTTTGTATTAAAATTTAAATCAAGTTATAATTATTTTGGCCATATTTAATCGTCCATGTACTGATTGCATCTATCTTACCTTACATTTACTATAGGCAATCAAAACCAAAATTAAATTACTGCCATTACAACGCGTTGAATATATATATATATATATATATATATATATATATACACATATTTGTATATATTCTTATTTTATTTCAATTTACACATTTTTTTCTGCCACATTGGATCGGTTTTGAATTTTGTTCATACAACTTTCGTTACGCAAGCAGAAGCCTGGATCTTACGTACTATTCTATATCTAAGATTGCATAAGAACATGATTTATTACTTACGTTCATCACTATTAATCATAATGTTTTTGTGAAATTCAAGGAAATTTTATAATTGTGTCGTCCACATATGATCAGCTATTTTCTAAATTGTATGTCTCCCCTTGAATTTTCTATAAGCAACTCAAAGAATAACAACTATAACAAGTTAAAAAAAATTTTTTCAATTTATAATTTTTTCCTGCCTTATTGGATCGGCCATTTTGAATTTAGTGCATACATGATTACTTACGTTTATCATTGTGAATCATGACATATTTTCGAAATTCAAGAAAATTCATGATTTTGTTGGCCATATTGAACCGGCAATTATGTAAATTATAAGTCTTACTTTGAATTTGCTATGAGCAACTGAAAAAAAGCTAGTACAGTTTACATAAAATTTTTCAATAATTTATGATTTTTGCCCGCTATATTGGATTGGCCATTTTGAATTTCTAAAAAATAGCCTCAGGATCGTAATCAGCAACCTCAAAAACGTCTATTAGGTAACTTTTAAGGAAATTGTATCGAAAACGTAAATTCTATAAATAATTTTGTTTTTTTTTTGTAATTTTTTCAATGTTTATGAATCAGCGATCCAAACATCCACATTGTTTACTTATCAGATAAAAAGTCTAAGTTATGATTTTACTTTAACATTAAGTTAGGTGCTTGTGTCAAATTATATTATAATTCCTATCCTTTTTGCATCTTTTAGTGTATATATATAATTTATATACATCACATTCTCAGTGGCTGTTACTTGTACAAGTTAAGCGCTCTGAAAATCTTTTTCAACTTTACGACTTTTTTTCTAACCTTATTACTATATTTTGATATCAAACTATACGTAGGAACTTATAATAAATTATTTTAGATTATTTTATCATCTAAATGAATTAACATTACCTAAGTAAATTTTCATTTTTATTTCCACCAACTCATTGAAGTTCAAACAATTTGTTTGAGTTTTGACATAGAACTATTCTCATTTAAATAGTGACCTTCTTAGTACGCATATTTATCGATAACAAAATTTCTGCATAGTTTAAAAAAGAGTCCTAACTACAACTAAAATCTAAGTCTATTAATCTCATTTCTTAACACAATTTAGTATATTTGTAATGTCCTGTATTTATAAAGTTTTTCTCTATTTTATAAATTTATAGTAACATATTTTTTTCTGCTAACTAACAACTGAATTAATTTTTTAGCATTTGGCCCGAAACCGGAGGAAGAAAATGAAGCTGAACCACCACAACCGTTCGAGTTTATTGAAGATTAGTTTGATAAACAAAAATCTAAAAATATGTAAAATTGTGCATTGACAATTTCATAGAGTTTGACAAATATAAGTTTTTTGTCGAATACACTTTAAGATGTAAAATCACACATGTACAGTATTAAATTATGTTAATATCATGAGTAATATAAAATTGGAAATTATCTTTAATATATGATTAATACTGAATTTTTATTGATACCTGATACTCGCCATATACAACATTCACATAGTTTTTTTGGACTTGGATGCAGTGGTATTTGGCTTGTTAGTAATTAAGAAACTGTAGTCTGTAAAACTTTTAATGTTGAAAGTAGGTATTCAGTTTTCTCTGGCTTTCAGGTTGTTCAATAATAAATCGTCGAAAATATTGAATTATGCTTAAAGTAAATGTACCGTTTGAAAAATGCTGTATAATAGACTTTGACATTCCTACCAACTAAAAATATTTGAAAGTTAGCTATTTTTTAGCAAAATTTTTTTTTTTCTTTCAAGTTAATAAATTATGTATTACAGAAACGTACAAGGAATATTATTTCCATATTCTCTTTGCGTATAACAATACAATACTGATAAAAAATTTTCAAAGCTATAATGTTTGCCTCCAAGCTCCATCTTTAACAGCTCTGCTGCATCTCTAATATGCATACAGACATACTAAAAAGTGCTTAGAGATATGCAGTAGGTGATTTTAGTGACCGACATGGACATCGGACTAGGCAATTACTAACATTACCATCACTTGCTTGTCATAGAGATCAACTAAATGATTAAGAGACGCCATTAAGGTTCATGATATAACACAATATACTACTGCTTAAATTCTGAATTATTAAATAAATTATTTATGAATAAACAATTTAAGCGGGTAATTCTATCGATTGTTAAGTATTCGGTGCTTGGTTTTTATTTTATTTGGATTCCGTATTTAGCTGAATATTACGGGTCTTTCAATATGTCTTTAATCAACGTTATAACTGACGTTAACATTTTTTATTTCCTGCCTCAGAAGAGCCAACTTAGTTATTCTTGACGTAGTAGTAGAACATTGTATTAAGACAAATTTTTTTTTTCTTAAATATAGAGATCAGCTGTGATAAAATGTGATTATTTTTTTCTATGTTGTCAGAAGCATGTGCTATCCAGCCAACCATGCCTATTTGCATTATAATTGAAAGTATAATACACCTTTAAAGTAAGTATGATACACAGAATTATACTGCTGATGATATTTTGTATTAAAATACATTTCATGCGATTAGGAGATCTTAGCTTATAACTGTTAAGATATAGTTTGCTAGATTTCAGTACAATTATGGTGTGCACACACCTGTTTTTTTTTTGCACCATGTGCATGAATCGGTTTCTCTGCTTGATTCCTGCAATTGGGTGTTATCAGGGTATAATATAGCGTATTATTCCATGTTCTTTATTCCGAAATCCAATATACTTCTCTGCTTACACTTTTAGTGAATAAATGATCAAGTGGGCAAGTCCATTTGGTTATTTGGTCGTAGGTGTTATATTTTACATTTATTTCATATTGTGCTTAAGTGTACGGTTGTTCCACTATCTGTTTCATCAGTTGTATTGCTAATGGTCACGTTTTATTGTTGTGCCCCTGTCGATTAGCCAAATAAGGCGTGCGGGCAAAACAGAAAATCCCGAGTGGCTTTGAATGAGCGGCTTCAGCTGCAATCGGTTGTTTTTGGCAATGTTTGACGATGTTGGAGGGCTCAGGTGAAATGATTCGTCTGTAATTTAAATAACTCGTCTGTTTTCGGGAGACTTGGGATAGAATGTGTCTTTCGGGTGACTTCGGACATCTTCGGTTATGGTTAAAATGCGGGGCGGCAAGGGGGGGATATATAAGACTCAAATAAATTCTAAGTCCTTGCAGATTGTTGGGCTAGTAAGGGATAACCTAAAGAAAATAGGGGGCATGGAGTGTGGGGAATAGAAAGGGGCGTGGTGGGTCAGACTTACTAACTTACTATAGAAAATCATTAAAACATCGCATATTTTCAAGTTAATTTTAACTTACTTTTGATCATGTAAAAATCGTGTGGGGGGGTATAAAAAGGGGGCCATTACTTACGATCCACACGAATAAAGTATATAATGTAGGAAGATGTATGTATGTATATATATATGTATATATATATATATATATATATACATTATAGAATCAATATCTTGGTGGTAAGAGCTACTTTTTTTCTACCCTCATGTCTTTTTATTGTACATTTGTTAACATAATGTTAATCTTGAAACATGTAGAAGAGAGAAATCGAAATGAGACCAAATTATTAATTCATATGCATGAACTTATAATTAAGTTGCGTGTGTGTGTATTGTAGAATGGGTAATAAAGTGATGGGGGGAGCTGATGGGGCGACAAGGGGGAGCTGTGGAGGAGCAGGGGGAGCTTACCCAAAAAAATTAGGTTAAAAATCACGTAAAAATGAACGAATACCTACGCGATTTGAGGGGGAGCTGAGGGGGAGCGGGGGGGAGCTGGAGGGCGCTGGGACTAATTTTTGTTCATACAACTGTATGATATAGGAATATATATATATATATATATATATGTGGGTGGCTGTGTGTGTGTGTGTGTGTGTGTGTGTGTGTGTGTGTGTGTGTGCGTGTGAAATCAGTTGGATCTCTGAATATAAACAGACGACTTAAATAATAATTACAATCTTAGTGCAATGTACGAGTGTTGAGCGTCCTCAAGCAGCCGTACCGCAACTGACTACAACTTGTGCCTTAGCCAACTGAGCTCCGACTGCTACTTATAATTTATTAATTAATAACTTGTGTTCAATATTTCGCCATACGAGGTATCGTCACTAAAACCAAATCTTACTGTACATAAATAAAAAAAATTACAAAAAAATTACAATTTAATGATCATGTAGAACATTATAGTTACATAAATTATAACCGGTGATGGTAGGTGCGTCGAGCATAAAGAAGCAACAGGAACAAAACAAGTATATCCTCATAGGATATACTACATCTATTCACAGCTAAAGAGAAACAATTATCATTTAATATAGTATACGTAAAATTTCAAAAACAAATGTTGTACTATAAGGAGCACAATCGATTGTAATAATTATTGAGCGCACTTATATCTATAGAACTATGTATTGTAGAAATATGAGCGAACTTATGTTGATTTTTTTCTTATTACAATCATGTAAATAAGTGTATTAAAGTGAAACAAATATCATTTTTTAAACGTAACGTAAAATAAAGGTACATAAGGATGATAAAGAGGGCGCCATAGTCGCAATGCGTTAGTTACAGCATGTAGATGAGGTTACAAATCTATTAAAAGACGTAATACGGTACGCTTCTAGTGTTGAAAAATTTACTAAAAAACTAGTAGATAAATAAAAAAAAATGGTGTATTTTTAACTCTAGTAGATTGACAAAAAATTTTATGACCGAAATTGACAGCAGTAATTTAACTGGGGCATATAACCTAATAATGGTCTACAAATATGGCTCATAAGCTAAAACTTTTGTATTCAGTATAGGTTTAAATGGACGATATTTCTAGATCAAAATATAGCTTGAAGAATAGCTACGATATACGTTCTCTTGAACTCCCTAATTACGTAGTTGTTTCGTAGAACTACAGACTCATCTCTTTAAATGTAATACATCTATACTAATCTACCTCATAGCTTAATTTTAAAGGGTATCTTAAATACGAGGAATATACTGAGATTCTGAATACAGAACATTATCTTACAAACCGAACTCCTTTGTGACCGACGCATTTTGGACTAAGCTGAAATTATTTTATGGGTTCTGAATTGGAAAAGAGAAATACGTGTTAAAGGATTTTTTTTTACATACTCTGTCAAAATTTAGTATTTTAAGCTGGAAGATTCGTTTTAAAAATTCTTAACTCTGGTTCTTATTACATAAGAAACTTGATTATTTTTCATTTGCAAGCTATAAAAATGCAAGTTAATAAAAAAAATTATTGTAGTAATAAATTTTTAAGAAATTGATATTGTTATAGACAAGTTAAATTATCAAGGGAACTTATTACTATTACAAATAGATCAGTTACAAAGTGCTGCACATCTCGTCAGCGGGCCAATTATATTGCACGCCATATCTTTTTCTTCTATATAGTTGTTATCTGTAATACAAAGGACTATTTATATTGATTAGTTTAAAACAAATGTTGATGAATAGATAGTGTCATCAAAAATTATTAACAAATAAATATTGTAATAAAAGGTGGTTTACAACTGAGAGAACTTAATTACAAACCTTGATATCTAGTCTTGATGAATTTTCAGAATTTTTGAGGAACAATTTAAGTAAATTGTTGCTACATTCTCTTGCAGTCAACATACAATGAGAATTTTTAAATAAAATAAAAAACAAAATCAAAGAAATATGAATGCATTGAAATACTTGATTTTTCTGAAAATTGTGTTCGAAATTCTGTTCAAGGTATACATTGGAATAATGATAAGGTAACAATACACTCTTATATTATACAGATAGCAAAGATCAGTTGAAAATCAAATCTTTTTTTCTATTTCGGAATTTTTACGTCACGATACTATTGCTGTTCATCTCTTTTAAAGACATTTCGTTAAATTCATCAAAACATATTTCAAAAGTCTTGATAGCATACTATATTTCACGTGTGCAGTAGGCGGACAATATACAAAAAAAAATTTTCCATATATCTTACTTGTCATAAAGAAGATTTAAAATAGCATCTGACTGGCATCTCTTATCATTCTTACATGGTGAAGGACTATAACATAGGTATAACATTAAAATCGCTTCTGCTGCAGCCAGTCTTTGAAGAGTAAATAATTTTATCGGCATACCGCAAGAGCTGTTCAGTTTGGTGACCGAAGCTATACCAAATATTCGTGTCACTATTTGACTAATAATGAGTTTAAAGAAGAAGAAAAACAATTATCAACGCGTTTTTATAAAGCTAAGGTAGTTGACCCGACTCCTGATAAGTTAAGAAGCTACCTGTATTCAATTTCAAATGAATATCGTTTTATACGCCATATTATGATCATAAAACTTAATCACATAATTTAGCCTTTTCTTTATTTATTGTGAGATAAAAATTGTATAATAACATTTGATTTTTTTTTAAATAGTATTAATTACGAAGTCGTTGAAGACCTTGTTCCCGATAGCTATTTTTTTAGCCAACCCGATTCCTGATAAGTGTTGGACCCGATTCCCGATAGCCTATATAAGTAAAAATTTTAGCAAGTCAGCACAAAAAATCAGCATTTTTATGTTAATTACTCTCTTCGTGTTTACTATTTCTAAAAATGTAAACACGAGTCAATGCACCTACTTTTCGTATAATGTGTAAAGTAAAATAAAAATATTGAGCTTCTAATTACAGGTTATGATCACATGGCTGATATATACACTGATAATAAAAACAATTTAATTCTTTTAATAAAGTAATGCATGCAGGTACAAAATAGTTGTAATAAAAAACGCTTTGGTAAGAATTCATATGCAATACAAAATATTAATTATAGGCCAATACATTGACAAACTTCTATTTTAATGAAAATTATCGAGAACCAGGTACCTATCGACAATTGGATTAACTACTTAATAACGGTAAAAGATAGGGTGAAGTATTATCGTATACTTCCAATCTCTTCTTAAGAATTGGAAGCGAAGCGATTCTCGTTATATAAAAGAGATTATTATGAAACTTTTGAAATAACAATACTTGTTTTAAAAATGGCTTAATGCAAGGTGAACTGTATACGTGGATAACCAGATACTGGAGGAGAAATACGGGAGAGCCTTGGGAAAACAGAGGCACGCAGAATAACACCACACACAACACTTTTGAAATATATATGGAAATTATATTTCCCAAACGTGAAACCAAAAGAGTGATTTACATTTAAACGAACTTAACGAAATGTAGCTTTTTTGAGATAAATTCAAAGTGAGTCGCGCTGGAATAATTACTTGAATAATAGAACCTGCACCACAGTGCGAGGACTGTGAGGCAAGTATGTAAACAGACACATCAGCAGCTTGCTGCGACTTGCCTGAACGAGCGTTAGGTGCGGACTGACTATAGCTGCCGCGCTCGTCGCCTAGTTGCTGACTGAACACAGCGGCACGTCATTGATTGAACACTTACACGCTTATAAGTTCACAATTGGTTCATTTAAAACTAACATATATTAATCTCTGACTTACATTATGGCGCGAGATTGAAATAAGTAAATAATCAATACAAGTAATTTGGGTATTCAAAATAATAATAGTCTAAATCATATTTAACTTGACAACAAAGCTTTGATGTTGTACAATATTTCACACGTATAAATGTGAATATTGTACAGTATAACTTAGAACGAGGAAGTTTCAAACTTTGAAATTAAAAATAAAGAGGGAACATGACCTCAAATATTATCGAAAAGCTTATCAAACGATTCTACGTCGAAAAATCTACGGAAATCTACCCCTCGTTTTTTTTCTATCTTTTAAGAGTAAAAACTTAGAAGTGGATCAAAGAAACACTTTTAAATTTGTGACCATCACTGACGGATTTGGCGTAGGTCCAAAAATCTAAAAAAATTGAGTATTTTATTCTCGCAAAAAACTATCGGCACAGATTTTAACATAAAATTTTTATATATGTATACCAGTGGGGCTCGCACGCTGCACGTTTCGCGTGCTAACCCCCGTACACACGAATGATAAAATCTGCATTGATGAAAATATTTTTTATACAATAGTACGCAAGTTAATCAGATATACTCATAGTAGTCAAACATACAGATATTATTATCTAAATTTTTCATTGTATTATTTAGTATATAGTTCTCGGCAGGTTGTCCATTTTTATTGTTGATATAACAAAACAATGTAAAATTTAGATTTCGTATATGTTTTCATAAGACATGATACAAGTAAATCTATTAGAACTTTACATAACATCTATTAAGAAAAATTATTTTTATGAGTCATCTTATAGAGCCCTAGCAAATCACGAAGATACAGAGCTCCCTGTTTATGAAAACATGTAATCATTTTTATTATAAATAACTAAAAGATCGTAATATTTTATCTTTATGATTCAAGGACCCCGCTTGCCTCGTTCCGAATCCTTCGACATATATGTGTTGTAAATAGCTATGTTAATATCGACCACAGTGAAATAAATAATTTTATCTACTCAATATAATTTTGATGGTATAAGCATATTAAGAAGAAGAAAAAAAATTTACATGTTTTTTATAACCCATAAACCAAGTAATCATACTAAAATTCAATATTGCTATAAAATATTATGTATATTCGTATGGGAGTAGATGAATTCACTGCTGATCAGTTGAGAGCACAGGAAAAATAATAACTACGATGGATGTAGTATTACGACGTTTCGTCAGCTTGGTTCGCTAATCTCATCAGGTGTGATCTTTATTGATAAAACAAACATACAACATTCTTTAGTTAAAACTAAGCACATCACTTGGATGATGATAACAGTTCAAGAAAATATTATGATGCATCACATGTATAAGATATCTCTAACATCGACATAAAAAACATTCATAGAAACTAAGTGTGATAACAATTAAAAATGTGTAAAACGGATGCACGGTAACATAAACAATGACTAGTAGACATACAAGCAGAAAGTTTACCTCACGATTCGTGGGCGCGAATATTTATATCCATACGTGTTGCATGTATGTTCGTCACTGAAAGGAAACTCAAGCTGTTCGCACATATTTATACTTAATTTAAAGACCGAACCGTTACAATACATTATAGAGTTTGCTGTAAATGGTGCTTAAATTTTGAGTGTCTTCTTCCTCATTAATGGAATAAGGCGTACTATTGATAAACAACATTTCGGAAATAATACGTTTTTTGTAGTTAGGTTTTTTATCTAAAATCACAACATCATCATAATCGAAGTTATGGTTATGCTTAATTTTATGTGCGGTTACCACTGCTTCT
>JAPYYV010005927.1:0-14846 GCA_030522625.1 Copidosoma aretas | reverse complement strand
TAACGCTGTAACTTTATTATTTGTTATACACCATGACTTATTAGTGCATAAAAACAATTACAATTATTTTTTAGATTTTTCAGATTTTTAAAATTGTTTTACATTTTTGAATTCCCGCCTTCAAATTATGCCACTTTTGAGAGCCCTGACTCATTGTCATTCCATTCCCCCAATCCTCTGTAGTGTCAATCGTGCTCCGCAGGCTCTGCTTCATGCAGACTCTCCTGGACTCTCCGCTCTCCAGCTCTATAGTCGAGCAGTAAGTAAGCATATATAACGAGCACTATACGGTTTTATGGTTCGTCAGTTTAGCTCTGAGTTTAGTATACCTGCAGCTCTTCAAGCACGCGGTTATCATTGCAAGTGTTGAGTTGAACATGATTTGTCGCTCTCTCTTTTTTTCGTTTGATCAGATTACTTTTCAGCGTGGGAGAGATGGGTTAAGTGGTCACGTGAAGTAAGTATTGAAGAACTTTTTGAACACCTGGATGTTATATACTGACCATGGATTTCCTGTGCAATTATGTGAAAACGATCTCCGTCAAAAAGCAATGTGTGCCATCGTGTAGCAGACGAAAAGTGCAGCATGTGTACATATGTATAACATATATGTTTACGTATACAGTATGATACATCAGTCACAGTCAGTGCACTCAGTGCATTAATGCCATCAACTACAAATCTGCATTCCTGCACCAAGATATTCGTATAGAGCGTTAACTTAAACTGTAGTATGCACGCAGTATACGTATGTACATACTCACCTATATTATAAGCTCAGCAGAGGTGCAGGCCTGATGCTAGCCTGATGCTAGCATGCTAACCCAACGAGGAGAGATAAGATAAGCAGGCCATCGATTCTCATCACAGATTCTGGGAAAGCAGTGCAACGTGCAAGTGTGTATCATAGCGAACTTCGAGTGTATGTTATACAAGTCGTTTTATAATATATAATGAATGTGAGTGCAGTGCTTCAGTGAAATTTTGCAAATGACGGGCGCATGCAGCATCGGTCGCTGGTTGACCTACTTTGTAAAATTTAAGTAATCTTTACTGATGGTATGAAATAAAAAAAATATGCATTCATCAACTGCACGAAGATGACAACGACTATAATGACAACGATGGGAACTCGTTGTAGCATCTCCCGGTGCACGACGTTGGCCCGCACGACGTAGCAGTAGCAGCAACAAAAGCCACTTTCTCTCCACATCTTCTGTAACGTCGAGAAGAGCCTTTTGATCGATGTTAATGTTTGCAACTATTACTGTTCTTGGGGCTGACTTGTTTTCAAGGACGCTCTTGGGAGTCGGTAGGCTAGAAAGCAAGGATGCCCTTGGGGAGGTTAAGTTGACGAGGATACGATACATCTTGCTTGCAGCTCAGTGCATATGGTGTTTCCTATTTTTTTTTCCTCTCGTCCGCATCTAACATCCGTGCACGTCTTCTCGGCTCTGAGATGCGCGCATTATCATCATCTGCAGGGATCGAGCGTTTATTCACGTGAGTGTTGTTTACTCTTATTGTACCTGCTTTGTATTTTTCGTAAAAAAACACTACGAATAGTTGTGTAATTTTAGGACGCTGGTAAATATAATATCCATACACTTATACTTTTCTTTTATAGGTGCAAACAGACCGGTTAAACATAAGCTATACATGGTTGTATTTGTCGATTGACGTTGTTCGGATTGTTTTCTTTTTTCTTATTAACATACAGTAGATCTAGCTTGCTGATCGTGAACGAACTGTCAAGGCGATATTTTTTCTTAGATTTTTTTTCTTTTGGCTATGTATTGTTTGGTGCAGAACAGATGTTTCTTGTTTAATATTGACTTGCTATTACTGTACTCTCTTTGTTGTTTTTGAGTTAATAATTAAAAATGCATCGGTATCATCAATGTACACTTGCCATGGCTTAATTCTTCAACTGCGAAATTCAAACATTAAATTCCTATTGGCTGGTTCCATTATATAACTTTTCTCATTGCTGAATTTCATGTTTTTCACTTTAAGAATCTAGCCACGGCGAGTGTACACTTGCTGGTAACAACCTTGCCGTGCGTAGATCGATATCTACATCATAAAAATTCACGAGCCTTATCGCAAGCGTCGTTTATGAACTATAAGTAAGTTGAAAAGATCGAACGTGCAATCGCCCAATAGTTCCATAGGTATGATAACATGAGCCTGAATCAAAACGATGTCATCAGACGCAAAAGAGTCGCGTGTGCACTCTCTTTCTGACAAACAAAATATATCAAGTACTAAAAGTCCGTTGTTTTTTTACTATTATCTTATTCGGCTTTCATTATCATTATTGTATGCATGAATTGAATGAACGGTATCCATGTACAAAGTTTCGAGCGTTTGATAACGACGAAAAGTTTTTCATAACGGGACGCAACCTTAAAGAGAATAAAAAAAGAGTCGATGTATACGGCCTCGGCTTACGGTTTCTTTCCATTCCTTCGAGCGCAGCATGACAACTCAATTTCGCCAATTAGGTATTGTCCGTGTGATGTGTCTCTCGCAGCCACTTGCTCGTCGCTCGATTTCGTCTTTTTCTCTTTTCTTATATTATCATTGCATATACGTACTAATTCACGCAACTATACACTCGCTTTCTCGCTATCCGTATATATATATATATATATATATACAAAGAACAATTGACTCGATTGTTGGTGTTATACCCTATACTCGAGAAAGTCTCGCTTTGCTCTCACGCGCGTATAATAAGCTTATAATAATACACGCACACTTGTTGATTGTTACGTGTAGTTCCAGTATTATGTACAGATACGCACCTATGTTGTGCCTGAAACGTATGTATATACCGTGAAGGCAAAAACTCTCATCGTTACGTATTCGTTACATTTACTCTTATAGGACTTTCGTAATCAGCCCCCCCCCCCGTGAAAAAAAAGTTTGTGCAATATCAAAGTATTACAGTACTGCTACAGCGGAAAATTATCATTATGGAGCACACGGGTATCTATACAAAATTTTACGGGTAAACTTGACTACGAGATTATGCTTATCAGGATACATAAAACAGTTACATACTTTGATCCAATTCGTATTTCCAACATATTGTCGACTGAAAATCAATAAATTTGTATGTGCATACAATATATAACACACAAAGTTTATGTCCCAGCTGATAGTTGATCACCTTTTTTTAGGCTTTAGCTATATTTTCAATCGAGTACATACTTTGATTTCTATTAAAGAAATTATTATTTAATGACCGAATGATATTTTATGCGTGTCTTAAAAATTTATATAAGAAAATCAATCGGTACGATCCGAAATTGGGATATGACCAGCTTTTGAGACATTCAAGAGAGTTTTTAAATTATTTTTGTAATGCTTTTTTATTGATTTTCAATTAACAATATTTTTAAAAGTATGCATCAAATCAAAATTGATTAAGTAGCTTTTTGGTAATCTTGACGAGGTCAGTCCCGTAGTGTTCTTAAAATATTTTCAGAACGTCCAGTATAATACACTAAGATTTGTGTGTCTTTGCAAACCTATGCAGATAAAATGAAAAAGTATCAATCAAAGCTTCGCAATTTATGATGGTATTGCAAATACATGATAAATAATGCTATCTTAAAGCATGTAATTGGTCGAATTTACCGCACAACTAGCATTAAAAGTTTGTAAGACTGTCGAGGTTATGAAATATATGAAATATTTTCCATGTATACGTGTGAAGAATGTGTAACGGTGAAACAATGCGGCCATTATAATTTGCGTGAAATAATTTGTGGGCAAAAAGTCCGTGAAAATTTAATTATTGTAAAGTTGATTGGCAAACTACAAAATTGCCGACTTATTCATCTGTAATTCAATTCTGTTCCATGGTTTTTCAAAATACGTATTCGTTTCATTTGTCATATGAATTATAAGTATCAATTAAACATATTTATGTTTTGATTGATTTTGGTGTTTTATTGGTTACGTTAAAACGTACAATATCGTTGAGACCAATGTTCTTGAGAATACTGTCTTGATTTATTGTCTTGGTGCTATAGTAGTAGTTTTGGTCAATAATGTGCATCTCTTCGCAAGCGCCTCGGACCCTGTGATCGCCCTGGTCGGATGCGTATTAGTAGCGAACTCTATTTTTCCTACCGAGAACACACAGTAAGCGCTCAAAAACGCCATAGGTATAGGAGAAAAAATCTATTTTGTATCGGAAAACAATACAATATTCAATAACTGGAATGATTAGTTTATTATTCTATATTGAATTTCTATAAGAATCTAATGAAAATTATACAAGTTTCAAACTAATTCATTAAAAAGCGCAAATTTATTAGTATTTGCAGACTTGAGTCTTGCTTTCTCGTACGTATTATTTTTTGACGATCTAATTTTACGAAACCATGTTTTTTATTTCAAACAAGCGTTCCAATACTGCTAAGCAATAATAGCCATTCACCTTTTGAATTGCAGATGAAGCGAGTAACGCAAAAACTGACTTAAAAAAAGGCTGATTAGAAAATGCCTCGAGTGACCAGGAAGTGGGAGCTGTTCCCCGGCAGGAATCGCTTCTGCTGCGACGGAAGGGTCATGATGGCACCACAGACCGGCGTGTTCTGCGTCACAGTTTGCTTGATTGCTGGGACAAGTGGACTATTCTTTGCTTTCGAGTGAGCATTTTACCATTTGAACTGTTTCTCTCTTTTTTTTTCCACTGCCATTCGTTCATTAAAATTGAAATTAAGTATATTCGAGATATTGTTTATCATCATTTGTATTATCAGCCGTTTCATACAAATATACATGCATGCTACGAACAATCACAATATTATTATTATTATCATCGTCATTATTATAAAACTTAAGATCAAATGAAATTTCTCAATCGAATCTCATAAGCACATATAATACCTGTCAGTATACTGGGTACATACATATATGATGTGCGATCGTTTGACGTTGGCTCGTAGCGCGTAGCACAGGGACAACAGCGTATATAAGTAGAGCATGATAATTAATATACATATGGAGACGTACAAATATTGAAGTTGGCCTGAAATGCTGGAACAAAATATTTGCATTACGCATCTGGCAGCCACCGGAGATCACAACTCTGAATCACTCTAGGATACGCTTTAGACTTGACGTGGTATGGGACGAGCGAAAAAAACAGCCTTTCATTTAGAGATTTCGTCTTGCCTTTCAGCTGCCCGTTCTTGGCAGAAAACATAACGCCGGCGATACCGATCGTCGGCGGTCTACTGTTCATATTCGTGATGTCCGCGCTGTTCCGTACCAGCTTCAGCGACCCCGGCGTCATACCCCGCGCGACGCCTGACGAAGCGGCTTATATCGAGAAACAAATAGGTAATTAATCCGCGACCTAAACTTGAAAATATCATCAGCCAAGGAGCATAATTAAAATCAGATTTTCTTATCATTTTTTTGTATGTCTGCTAATGTAGAAGTGCCAAATAACGGCAACTCGCCAACGTACAGGCCACCGCCGAGGACGAAAGAAGTGCTCGTTCGGGGTCAGCCGGTCAAGCTAAAGTATTGTTTCACCTGTAAAATATTTCGACCACCGAGGGCGTCGCACTGTAGTTTGTGTGACAATTGCGTGGGTACGTGTTACGAAACATGCAAAACAATATTGACGAAATGATATTTAGGAGGATTGTGGATCATTGTGGATCCTGAGATGATGATGATGGTAAAATGTTAATTTTTATTTACTTGCAGAGAGGTTCGACCATCACTGTCCTTGGGTGGGGAACTGCGTGGGACGCAGGAATTACCGATACTTTTATGCATTTATAGTGTCCTTAGCATTTCTGTGCGTTTTTATTTTCGCGTGCGCGGTCACGCATCTCATCATGTGTGAGTATCTATTACACTTGTGCGTGCCTACATCTACTTTTTTTGTTCGTGCAACAATCGTTGACTCGTTTTATCAGAGTGGCAGTCGTTTTTTTAGAAATGTCAACATTCCGAATGATTTCATTTGTAAAGAATCATCAAGTCGATCACTTTATTGAAACATAATCATTTTGTTCTGATAACGATGTGTCAGATATCTCTCATTGACGAAAGGCCATGATTCCGAAATGATTTGGATTTGATCGATCAAATACATTAATATTAACAATGTTCTGAATTATGAACTTGCTTCAACGAGTTGCGTCCCGATCATTTTATCTTATGGTCGAGTTGCGTCCCAGTCATTAAGTCGATGAGTCATAACAATTTTTCTCGTTACACTTTATCCAGGCTTCGGACGAGCAGTGTATAGTGTAATGAAATGAACAATCTCCAAAATATATGAAAACTGTAGATTGATAGTATGATGACAATTGTAGACATGTATATTTACTTTACTATCTGTCGGTTTCTACCTTACCGTGCTGGATTGAAATTTTCTACGATTGATCAGTATTGTCTCGCTCGGTGAAGCGAACACATAACCTGATTTTCTATTTTTCTGTACAGTATTGTAACGATGAAATTTTGCAATAGTGAAAAAAAATAAACCATTAATACGACTATAAAGTAATACTTTCGGATTTCATAAACTTTTTAAGCACGGTGTTCAATGTTGGAAACGCATAGTTTAGAGTTGCTCTAGTTATTTAAAACTCATTTCACATAATAAAATTGTGGAAAAAGCTACACCGCATAATCATAAGAATATTTATGAGGCCCCATTAAAGAGAAGAATATTAAGAAAATCGATTTCGTTGGAACAGCAGTGCAGCCAGATGTAAGCAATTATCTACTTTGATAAAATCCAGTCAGAATTTCACCAAGCTATCACAACTCTACAAAACCGATCTCTAATAACAACGAAAAATTACTTCCAGTCTGAAGCCTGGAAAAAGTGTGACGGGAAACAGTGTTATGACTCATCGACTTAATGACTGGGACGCAACTCGACCATGAGATAAAATAAACGGGACGCAACTCGACAATTGGAGTAATTATCGTTATCTTACGGGACGAAATTCGACCCCAGCCTTCTATCTTATACATCGTTTTCGGAAATAAGTTATTGTTTTAGTTGAGCCATGAACTACAGAATCTTAATACTGTGATCCATTCAAAATTTTGACTTTTCTGAAAAAAGACACCCAGCAACGATTTTGTCGAGCGATAGATTCATCGAAATCAATTTCCATAGTAACGAGAGACAACAAGCCTTTCGTGGAAGCTGTGAGACTGTCGCCGGGTAGCGTCGTCGTCGGTCTCGTGTGTTTCTTTTCCGTTTGGAGTATTTTGGGACTGGCCGGCTTTCACACGTATCTCACGACGAGTAATCAAACCACCAACGAAGACGTAAGTCGCTCTCATTTGCCGAAGCTTCGACGTTTATATTCGATTTGGCCTATACTTATCTAACTGAAATAAAGTTTGAATTGTCATATTCGTGATCGATTAATGATTTCTTTGCTTATAACTTCAGATTCAGTGCTTACACAAGAAATGTAGTGTTATTCTCTCGAGCTAATTACTTGTAAAGTCAATATTTGTCTAGACTCCATTTTCGAAATTAGACGAAAGCTATTTGTGTCGATTATACAAGCCCAAATAGTACACGAATATAGATAGGTTCGTAATATCTTTTTTTCCAAATACCACTGTATGCAGATTAAAGGTTCCTTTACAAGCAAAAGAGGCCAAGACAGCTTCAACCCGTACAGTCAAGGTAACATTTGCGGAAACTGTTTCTACGTTCTCTGCGGCCCAGCACCTCCTAGCCTTATTGGTATCTATACTGTTTTTAATTCTAATACCTTCAAGCGAATAATGTAATGTGTGAAACAGCATGTGCAGTTTTCTAGTTCTTTTTTTTTGCTAAACTAATTTTATAATTGCATTTTGCTATGTCCACAGATCGAAGGGGCATCGTCACGCCCGAGTATCGCGCCGAACACGAGAGAGCCAGCGAGGATATCGTAATTACTAATAACAAGTCGTATGGAAATGTCAAAATTGTACAGCCACAGGTAATTGTGAATTTTATTTTTTAAAACTTATTTACATTTCTTATTGGGTGACAAATAAGTATTAGGAAACTTTTTTTTTGTCATAATTGTAATTTAGAATAATTCAAGTGACCGTCACATGAGGAAAACATAAGGAAAAAGTTTTAGTAGCTGATGTGTCAGACTGCTGCATATACTAGTGATCTAGTAGTGCAGGCGAGTTAGTTTATCTGTTAAAAAAAATCTTCCGTCTACTTTTCCGACGGGACAATTAATAGAAAAATAGCAGAAATAGCTATGAATATTTTTGGAAAGCAAATTTTCACGGAATCTATGTGAAAAAAGGTCAAAAAGGTCCGTAAAAAAGGTTTTTTGCGATTTTGATTCGAAAAATTTTTTTTTGTGAAAAACAAAATTGTGTAGATCAACGCTTGAAAATACGAAGAAATTAAGTTTTTATGAGTACAAAACAACCTACAAATTTTTCGACAAAAAAATAAATCTGACGAAAATGGCCATTTTTGGACATTCTATTACAGGACTTCTAATGATCCTAGAAAATTTTTCGGGGCTAAAATTGTAGGTATTTGTAATACCTAGCTTTGATGAAAATTTGGTTAAAAAATGTTTTTAAGTTTTGCCACAATTTGCAAAAATGTTAAAAAAGGTGTTTTGCGAAAACAGCGGAGAATTTGCCAAAAATGGTCCAAATTAAATTTTTCAAATTGTTATTTATACTTGAGATGTTCTTATACTAACATATAATCGTAGTTAGTGGGTAAAATTATTTCAAGCATCTCAAAATAGCGCTTAAAAATCTAGTTTTTCAGTGTTTGAGGCCCTACATAAGAGAGGCTCCCCCCCCTCCTCAATACTTTCTATTCAATTGTGCTCCTCGGCGCTCGAAAGCTGGGAAAGTACTCATTTTCAAAAGCGTTTTTGAGGAGCTTAGAGGAATCTTACCTACTCATCGTAATTACATAGTTGTAGAGGAACATTTTACGAACAAATAACAATTTGAAAAATCTAATTTGGACCATTTTTGCCGAATTCTCCGCCATTTTTGCAAAACACCTTTTTTTTCATTTTTGCAAATTGTGGCAAAACTGAAAGACAATTTTAACCAAAGTTTAATCCACAATTTTGGCAGCGAAAAATTTTTTTAGGACCATTAGAAGTCCTGTAATTGAATGTCTAAAAATGGCCATTTTCAGTGGTTATTATTATTTTGTGGAAAAAGTTGATGACCGATTTGTACTCATGAAAACTTATTTTCAAGCGCTATTCTACACAATTTTTGTTGTTGGCAAAAAAAATTTTTTCGCATCGAAAATGGCAAAAAACCTGTTTTACGAACCTTTTTGACCTTTTTTCTCATAGGTTCCGTGAAAATTTGCTTTCCAAAAATATATTCAGCTGTTTCTGCTATTTTTCTTATAATTGTCCCGTCAAAAAAGTGCACAGAAGATTTTTTTGAAAATATGGGGTCTAATCCGCTAACTCGCCTGCACTAATATAGGCATGTAGGTTTGATTCCTGACTCTAGCTACTAATTTCGGTCACTCATACAGGATTCATTCTGTGTGTCTTTACTAAAAAAATTAATTATTTAAATAGGTTTATTTTATAAATCCTACTCAATACGGTGTACATGTGCTTAAAGAAAAATAACTACCTCGAGTGTAATAATGCAGATTTGACATTATAAACATAAACTGTGGTTAACATGAGCGTGCAATAGAGAATACTTACTACCAACTAAAAAATGAAAAGAAACAATAAATGAAGTCTTAAAGTTCGGTTACATATATGAGTCTTGAACTTGCCAGATTCGTCATAAGCCTACGTGAATGCAAGAGAAAGGCAATTATCCATGGTCGCTTGGGAGGAAAAAGATGTCATTTCGAAAAAGCGCTAAAAAAGTGCCAATTCGGAATAGCATTTTTCTGATTAGCAAAAAACTGTTTATCGTTCACTGTCAGAAAAAAAGGACATGCCGTGCAATTCTTGAGTAGCGTTACTTCCGACGTATAATTTTTTAGAAAATCACATGTATCCATCCAATACAACATTAAGATCTGAAACTTTGCATGAACATTCCAGAACAAGCGGCACAACTTTATTGCTGCACGTTTTCTTACAGTGAACGACAAATAGTTTTCTTCTAATCACAAAGATACTCTTTCGCAATGGCACCTAACTTAGCACTTTTCCAAAATGGCACCTTTTTCCTCCAAACGGACATTATGTTCTCTCTCTTGCTCTCACACGAGCTTATGTCGATTTTGGTGAGCGAAAGTCTCTATGTAAGAGGGCATCATAAATTGCGTCAGGCGTTTTTGGCAACTTTTTGACCCTCTCCATCTCCATTGTGAGATATGGTGAGAAATTACGAGACTCTTTTCCCCCTCCAATCTCACGTCATTTATTTTAGTACTTGTTTCAACTTAAGTGTACATTTTTAGAGAAAAGGTTTATAAAAACCCCTTACCTCATAATATATGATTTGGTGCGATTCAGCCTGACACCCCTCCCCCCCTAGTCAGGTTTTGCTGATAGGTGCCCGAGGCCGATTCAAGTCGCAGGAATTTTTTTGTTTTAATCGATGCATTTTGACCTCCTGAACATGGTAAACTAGGGTGTTTGTCTTAATTTCATGTTGATTAATTGTTAACAAAAATTTTTAATAACAAATAATAAAATCGATATTTATTGCTTGAAAAAATTATTTTTAGATTCTTTGGTTTATTTCACACTAAAAAGGTCACTTATAAAATTTTCGTGAACCCATTAGTTTTGGAGTAAAAAATCCCCAAAGATCTAAAAAAAGCGTTTTTAACGATTTTCAACCACGTATTACTCAGTTGTTATTGCATTAATTTCAACTCACCTGGCCTCAAATTTTACCTTAAAGCATGTACAGGGATGAACAGGGACTACAATTGTTGTTGGATACAAAACTCTTACCAGACAGAAAAATATTTTTTTTAACAACTAGGGGTTACTTAATCAAACTGTTTTCTACCCCTCGGAAGCCATAGAAATATTTAGAGGACGCCATACTTTTTGACCCGAAAAAATGAAAATAACATTCTTCACATATGTTAAAATTTTAACAAACATTGTAAGTTGCTGGTTGTAGGCGATATAGTTAATAATGAACGGGATTGGACTAAAATATTCAACATAAACGTTCATTTACTCAATTATGATAAAAAAAGATTTCCAGAAAAACTGCTCTATGTCAACGCTGGCAGCCCTAATTTGGATAAACCGATGAAGGACCGGTTAATAGTTCCGACCTATTATCACTTGTTTCTGATAATGCAAAACTTATCATCTATTATTTCGAAAATTAATGTTTAATCTTTTGAAAAGTTTCCTTGAACCTATTTGTACGTCCAATACATTAATAAACACCTTATTTTTTTATTAAATGCAGATTTTTTTTTTTTTGTGTAAAAGGATATAGAAAAACCTAATTTTAAAATTATTAAAACTCAACCAATGTACACACATTGAACAGTACACGACAATTATTGTTGCATAGGTAAATTCTCAAAATTACTTTTCCGTCCTCAATTAGTGCAATTTTGTTGTAGATCATACTTATAATGCCTTATATAGCAAAGTGTTGATACCAACAGCAGTTACTCACTTTTTTATTTTATATGGCTGAGAAAAACCACTTAGAATTCGTGTAGCGTTGAAGACACGACTATAGTTATTAGTTCTAGCATTACTTTCTGCTTCTCAATAGATGTTTGTATTAGAGCCATAGTTTCTTTAATTAGCATATCAATTTTATTCATTTGCCAATAATTTTTTTTTTTATTTCGAGTTCAGTAGTGAATATATCAATTGGAAACGCCAACAACCGTAAAATAATACATGCTATGTACATGATACTAATTGGGTCTTTCCATAAAAAAATTCCATTTGGTCCGTCAAGTAGATTATCAAAAAATATTAGATACGTGTTTTTTCTTTTTTCATATGAACAAAAACTGGCGTAGATAGAGCGAGTCGAAATTCAGGAGAGGGGGTAAAATGCCGTCACCAAGGTTATAAATTCGACTATACCTTTATGACGTCACGCGAAACTTTAATACGCTTGTATCTTTGTCAATTCTTGTTTGTATGCAAAAAGAAAAATACGTGTCCAATATTTTTTGATATTCTACCTATTAAACTAAAAAAATTAACCAATTTTTTTCTGGAAATACCCAAATGCCATTTATGTCAATACATTTGTGTATCATATAGAATCCAATGAATCCATTACAAGAATATTCCCATACCAACGAAAAATGGCTGTAGCAAAAGTCAATACGGTCCATCGCTAAATAGATGTATACATGTCGCCAAAGTATAGCAATAATTAAACGATAAGAAAAATAAAACCGATCGATCTTCCAGTCCAACGGCGTGGCACTGTCGATGAGCAGCAGCGGCGACCTGACCGGCTCGACCAACAACCTCGTACCGAGCCAACACCACCCGCACCAGCAACAGCAGCAGCAGCAGCAGCAGCAGCAGGCGCAGCCCCAGCACTTCGAGCCCACGAACGGTGAGTCACCCTTAGCCGCCCACCACCAGCCGCACTACCTCGACGAGCAGCTCCTGCCCCCGTACTCGTGCCACTACGCCGGCCCGGCCTCCTCGCCCCTCGTCGTCGGCGATCCCTCGTACGCCAAGTACAACCCAATGCCCCGCTCGTGCACCGGCTCGCCCTGGGAGGAGCGCGCGGCCGAGCGCCGCGGCTTCAACCCCCGCCCCGAGCAGCCCTCGGTCCCCAGCGGCAAGCCCTCCTACCGCTGCGAGGAGAACCTCCAGCTGTACCCGCAGCGCTGCCGCGACGAGTACTACCATCGCTGCTCCGAGAGCAACCTCGCCGCCCGCGAGCGCTACGCCGAGCAACACCAACAACAGCAGGATCACAAGTACTGGTCGGACATGCGGAGGTACCTGCAGCGCTTCTCCGAGGAGCCGGTGCCGGGCAAGCCGCCCCCCTCCGAGGCTCCCGACCTCCGGAAGTTCCCGCAGTTCTACTCGGAGGACCCGCTGCGGGTGTCCGTCGTGCCCCCCGCGTACAAGCCCGCACCCGAGCTCCACCCGGGCTACAAGTACCTCAACAACAACAACCACCAGCACCACCATCACCAGCAACAACAGCAGCAGCAGCAGCAGCAGCCGGGCAAGTCGGGCTTCTTCGCGAACCGCATACTCAGCCCGGGCGGACTGCCGATGCTCGGGCACGCGGCGATCGGGCTCGTCGTCAACAAGTTCGGCTCGGGGCCCCTCGACCCCCACCAGCACCATCACCACCACCATCTCCACCAGCACCACCATCTGCACCAGCAGCTCCACCGTGCGGCCAGCAGTGGCAGCAGCAGCGGCGGCGAGCACCACCGGCACTTTGTGCAGCACGCGGCGTCCGCGTCTTACGCCGAGCAGCAGGGCGCCGGGTTCTGTCCCTGCGAGACTGTCGCGGGTGCCGGGCCGTTGGGAAGGGGTGACAGCAACGAGGACGACGACGACGACGACGACGAGGAAGAGTTCCCACCGGACGCCCGGTACATGATCGGCGCCTCGCTCAGTGACAGTGATGACCCGTAGAGGGTCGCTGACCCTTGTTCCTCGAGTCGCGCTGGGATACTTTTTTTTTCTAGTGTGCGGTCGCAGAGGTTTTTTTAAATAGTAGTTGTTCTCAACGATTTGTCGTTGGATTGGGACGTTTGCGGGAGATCAGAGATTCACGCGAGGTGTTGTTCAGGCCGTGAAGTCATTTGGACCTCCCTTGAGAAATCATTGTGAAATCAACGGGGATGATTGAAATATTTTATTATTGTGTGTGAATTCAGAACTCACAGAGGGACACGTCAAAACAATTGATATGAAAACATTATAAAATCATTTTGAAATCGTTAAAAGTCTTTGGAAGTCTCATCGAAACTCCTCGAGTGAAAGTGAATAGGCCTTCGGATTTACCAAATAGGTTAGCAAGGTGTGATCATGAAATCAAGTGCAAGAAATCGGAAAAGTACTTTTAGTTTTCAAGAATAATCGGAATCTCGTGTTCAGTTGGGAGTCCGAGAGTCGGCTGGTCTCCTTACGAATCCTACAATGTTTCAATCTACTTTTTCGATAGTTTTGTACGGGGTCTAATGATGGATTTTGTACGGGTTCTTTTTTTTCCTTTGTTCTCCTATTTTATGATTTTTAAGGAACCATATAAATTCATGATCTTTGGATTCTTGTCACTTTTTAAGGTAAATAACCCAGTCATTGGCCATAAAAAAAATTGTCCTCATACTTGATTATCAACACAATATCATTTTTATAAAAGATACCATACATATAAACCTGATCCCATCTTACGCCCACTTTACAAGCTTATTTACAAATCATTTGACAGGTGTACCAAAAAAATTGGGTTACTTTATTACTTTGAAAATAGTGGTTGAAAAGAGCAACTGACCTAGTACTAAGTCATTTGTCTACGTAACCTCACTTTTGACGCGTCCCGGAATGGTCAGCTATCGGGTCTTGAAATTTCGTCCACCCCTTATCGAAAATGTACGAAATATACGCATAATTGCAGGGGCCGCGGAACTATTTTTTGTATAGGGGGGCTTTATATATATAGAGTAAAAAAAATAGAATAAATAAATAATGCAATACATCAGTCTAAAAAAATCTATTTTAATATTTTACATTATTCTGGTAAAAGGAACACTCGAGCTCGCTCAGTTGTTCGTTGTATAAATTCTGTTATTAGTGAATCCATATCTAAGATTTCAGCTTTTAATCTGTGCACAGTTAAAACAGTTAAATTTGTTATTCGGTTTTGAGCCATTGAATTTC
>JAPYYV010005926.1:0-17454 GCA_030522625.1 Copidosoma aretas | reverse complement strand
AATTTAAGTAGAAACAGACGAGTGAGGTGAGGCACTCCATCAACGGGCAGATAAAATGATCTGACCTATCAGGTAACCTTCATCTGAATGCTTTAATTTCGCAATCGACCGACAATCAACAGAAATAATTCGATGCGATGCTCTTACGCAACAATGCAGTGTCGTGCAAACTAAGCATTATTATCCCGCACAAACATCTCTCATCATCAGTAAGAAACAAAGCGCGATAATGCGACGAGTGTATTAAATTGCAAACAAACAAAAATCAGCGTTCGCGAACTGAAATACCACAATGCAATATAATCACCGATTTGCCGAGCAATAAGCTCCGTCGCGCCTCACCCGTCCCCCCCGAGGCTCCGGTCCCCGAATGCCCAGTTTCATGATTAAATCGCGCGATCGCTGCGAGCGCCCGGCTCTTGATTGCCCAATCATCAACGAATCATAAGCCGGGCGCCGCTCCCCCCCCCCCGCCGCGCTCGGGCTTCGAATTAATCAATTACGGACGGACAATGAGCCAGCGCGGGGGGAAAAAGTACCCGCCGCCGCCCCGGAAAGCCGCTCTTGTAGATCAGCGAGTCAGGTCTCGGGCGACGACGATCGCCGACTGCGCGCGGCCAATCGGCCGGAATCGTGGAGCGCGCATCCTCCGGCGTGTCGCCGACGGTGATCCCGCGAGCCGTGAATGGGCGCGGGATTGGGCGCGGCGCGTCTCGGGGAACCGTGTCGCGCTGATCGAGCCGGGCCGCCGGGTAATCGAGTTGGCGCGCTCCCGCGGTCGCATGCGCGCGTTCGTTGCCGCGGTTCGGGATCCTTGTCTTGCGGATGGACGAGGACAACGGAGTTGTGTCCTGTCGGGGCTGTCGAGTCGTCGGAGAGAGCTCCATGTGTCTGTGCGGAGGTTGCAGGTACTTAAATTAATTCCGTATTGTTTCATCGATTAATCAATAATCATCAACGCTTTTTATAAAAAAGATTGGATTCCACTATTGGCTGAATAAAGTTTTCGCTCGGAATCCCATTTTATTTTCACTTGCTCAAGTTTTTTTGTAAAGCATCTAACTCTAATACTTGATTGCAGTTGATTCAGTTGATGATTGCATTTTATTTTTCAGGTTGATCATTTCAATTGATGAAAATAATTTTTTTTAATCGTATCAAAATTACAGCAAAAATATGAATAATAAAAAAACAGTTGGCCATGATTTCCAACTTTTTTAATAAAATCCTTTTTCAACCCGAAGTGTCGAGTCCAAATACAGAATGTTAGTATTTCTTCTTTTAATGAATAATTATAAGTCAATTGATACAGAGAACGATGTTCATGATTCTAGATTAATTCGATTAACAATTGGGCTGCATTTTTTAATAATTCAATCGTTTTGTCTATTAACCAGAGTTTAAATCATTATTAATTTGATTAAAATTATGGATGGTAAAAATACGAAATGAACATACTTGGATGAAAAAATATCGACAAAAAGGAAACCTTTTTAAAATGTAAGTAATAAAAAACACTGCACCAGGATTATATGCATGTATCCTGAAAGTAATATGATTATCAAACTTATGTGAATCTTACTGTTTCCCCTCCTTTTAAAAATCATATTTCAGTTAAGAATACAATCGTCGCCTGTACTTGAGAACTTATCTAATTAATAATAAAATTACTATTTTTCATTGCTTTGATCCAATGATTCATTAAAATCTCAACCACTTTTACTCATTTCAGTTAAATAATTTATTCTTTACTAATATTAAAGGTATAAATTGAAAAAAAAATTTGTTCTTCATACAACGATGCAAAATGATAATAGTGATAACAGGGAACCATAATCCATGTAACTTATATATCCTTGCAATAAGATAACCTTTACCCCGAGTCCCAATTCGAATTGCAGGATTTCAGCGCTTCCTCCATTAATTTGAGTAATGGTGAAACCCTACTCTTCCGAGGAACGTAGAAATATCTCTCGGCATCTTTGTAAGAACAACAATCTCATCAGCCGGAAAAGTGCCGTGCGAGACTGATACGCAGTGCATTAGAAAGCAAAAATCACAAACCCGCCGAACGAGACAGTCAGAGTCGACTTGAAAGTAAAGCCCAGCATGATTCCCGGTGCCGCAAGGATCGCAAGGAGCTAATCGCGGTGATGAACCACGGACCGAAAAATCCCCCTTCCGCGGCAGCCGCGCGAAATCACAGGCGCATCAATGTTCCACGAAGCAAAAGCTCGTCGAGCAATTAGCGCGCGCGGATGAATAAACCATGCGTATACAGACTCGGGCGCGCGGCTGGCTCTTTACCGCGGCCGGTGGATCAGCATGCAAATTGCGCGCGGCTCTAAAAATGCCGGATCCCGTGCGCACAAACGCTCCGACTCTGCGGCCGGGGCCCGACCGCAGCGTCGCCCCGCTGTTCATCGTTACGCGCGCGCACGCGTCCGCCGCAGCGAAGTATAATATTTCCGCGAGCACTGCGGCGTATTCGCCCGTGTAAACTTGATGTATGTTGGAGCACCACGTGTGCGTATGCGCCCGTGGAGTTGGCCGGGAGGCCGAAGTAACTCCCGCGCGCGGATCGCGGCCGCGTAATTAAGCGGCGCGATTGTCCGTCTGCGTTTGTTGCCGCTTCGTCATCTGGTCCTCGCCCCGTCTCTCTGTTGCTCTCTTTTTCTTCTCCTTTGCACGCGAACATCTTCGCATCGATGAATGATCAACTTTGCGCGAGAAATTTATTCTGTGCAGAAACATTCGATTCAAATCCTCGATGAGAAAAATTTGTGCGAAGCGAGTGATAAGAGAGAAAAAAAAAATAAAGATGCGCTATTATTAATGAACTGAGAGTAAGAAAATGATTGTTGCATTGCATGATTGATGATGGGGGGATTCGACAATCCTATGAAAAAGCGTTTTTCTAATTTTTGGTCTATCAATAAAACAATATATTTATGATTTTTGTTCTATACTTTCATTTGTAAAGATTTAGTTGTAAGCATTACACTTTCAACCTTAAGGAGTCTTACATGTGATTAGGTTTCTCTATCTCTGCAAAATTAAGTAGAAACAGACGAGTGAGGTAAGACGAGCCCTTTGCAGGCGAGTACATCACAGTGAAATATTTACACTAATACATTGCATTGCTACTTCCAATAAACATTTACGTGCTAAAAATACACATTTAGCTTGTAAAAAGTTTAAAGTAATAAACCATCAATCGTTCTTTCGAAAGATGGAATGCAATATATTTATCTCAGTATTTACAGTTATACGTATATTAACAATTACGCATTACTATTGAGCAGATGACAAGTTAATACTAATCAACATAAAAATGTAAAAGAAAACCAATCAAATGTCGTAAAAATGACGTTCAAAAGTATTCCTGAATTCAATTGTTCGAAAGTACAATGGATCGACCACGTCGACATAGCGAGGGCTAGAGCATCGCGATGGTCTCGAACCCGAGTCACGTCGCGGTCGGTATGCAAAGGATGCGCTGGTTAGACGAGATCGCCTCATTGACCGTCAAGTCCGAGACATCGAGGGAATGTTCCACAGAACCACGCCAGGCTTACGAGTCAAGTGTCCTCCCAACAATTCCAATATAACCCTTTTGGAATGTGATGGGGTCGAATGGAATTATAGGCTCATAAGTCGCTCGATCTTGGAATTGTGGAAGGGCCTGTGGACATAATGCCACTGTCTAGAATATCATCGATCTATCTAAAAGGATTTTTGAAATTTTCTTGCCATCGTTGTCTTCCTTCTGGTGTAAAGTAATACATTTGAAACGCGATATTTCTAATTGCACTAACAACTTATTAGTTCATTTAAAAAGCACGCGTGTATAAGATTCCTCTCGAGCATTCCTTTATAACTTGGAAACGAGAAATAGGTCACGCAAATGTAGAACTGCGCACTGGTTTCTAGGAATGAGACATTCATTAATTACGTTTACTTGCGCCCCAAAAAACGAATGCACGCGAATCACAAGATGTAATATTCATGCATCTGATGTGTAGGATCTTAGGATGTGACGATAAATTGAAAAATTTAACTGTGAAATTTGTTTTAATGATTACTCAACATTTAAAAAATTCTTTTACAAATTAAACGATGTTCATGTAAAGATGGATGAAAAAATCGGCTTTTGTCACTAAAAATTAATTTTTAACTTTTTTCGCGTGGATTCATACAGAAATTGTGCGTAAATTTAACATTAATATCCGGATAAGTGAATTATTAATCTATTTTAAAGTACTTGTACTAGTTTTATTATCATTGCTGAAAACGATTATAAAGTATTAGCTTGGTCTCCCACTCGAGATGTTGGTATCCAGATGGTAACACCGAATTCTTCTACCACTTCAATGCAAATCAACGTTCAAGGAATACAAAGGTGATTTTTAAAACAAAAAACAGAATAAATTTTTGACGTTTTTATAATTTTTTTACACCTTTTTAAAAACATTTCAAAGTTTTTAAAAAAATGTTTGCTAAACGTTCGGTGCTATTACGATGGTATATTGAACGCTGAAATACCACATAATACATAGATTTTCACCGTTTAAGGTCATCAGCAAGGGTCACAAAAAACCAGCTGTAGTATTTCAAACATCCTATTAGTTGGCACACAAACTTTTACCACAATTAAACCACTGAATCTTTGCAGATTCCACCCTAAATCCCTGAGAAGATCAATCGAATCACAGTTTCAATCCCCCAATAAACTGGCTAAACTGATCAGTTTACTTGAATTCACAAAAACAAAGATTTATGCACGGATATGAAAAAGAGTGAAGCCCTTTTGAGCTGATCTGTGACAAAAAAAAAGAAACATAGTTTAATAAATCGCAAACTATCTTAATCGCCCGAACGACAGATTCACAAAGCTATCTAATGATTTCCCAGTGAAATCAACTACCAGCGCACGCGACAAAGGACCGTCATACCTACAGACATCGCCCAGCTGGAACGCACATAACCTACAACAGCCCGTTTGAGCATTCCTCCAACTCTATGTGCTCAAAGTTACGCGGAAACGTCAAGATAATTCATTACGCTCGCTAGTATATATGCACAAACGTCCGTACAGAGCAAGGGAAAATCACAGAGGACGAGAGAAAGAGGAACCGGACAGCTGTCCCTAGGCTGCTGACATTATCTGGGAGCGAGTTTATTGCCAGTTTCACCGACCTCGTCGTCAATGGTCGGTATTGGTACAGTGCTGGTGACACGCGTGATATGTAACAGTGGACTGTACGACTACGTCTCTTTCTCCCGGGAATTTATGTGGGTCGAGCTCTGATAGAACTCGATGGAAGGGGATATTGAACGTGTCAGGCGCTAAAGGACAGGGCTTTTCGCGCAAAGGCAAGCCCTTCTGACGAGTGTTCTGCTAACTTTTGATTTACGCGCACGTGTGCGTCGTGTGATGCGCTGTTTAGTCGACGGAAGTTGATTCTCGGGCTGAACGGAGCACTTTTGACTGTAGTTTGGAAACAGATTCTTTAATCCTAACCAAGCACAGCTTATTCTTTTTCTTGTAGAAAATCGTCTTTTTTGAGCTTCATACACACGCCGTGGCTTCATTCGTAAACCGTCAAGTATACAATCTGGCAATCAGAGAGGTTATGTCATCGAACGAGCTAATATAAATTACACTTTTAAATTTTGCGGTTTACGAATCAAGCCACGGCATGTGATGTACTTAATATTGGAAGACCAAAACTTCAAAAGGGAAATATTTGAATCCTGTTCGAATTTTCACATCTCAGAATAGTCCTAAGAAAAAAATCATCTTGATACAATAAAGGTGTTATATTCACTGTTAAATGTTGCTTGACTTGTTAGGTTATCTCAAGTACCCTTCGTTACTGACCATGCCATACCTACATAAACATAATGAAATGATATTCAACACATTCTGCTGTAAATTACATTTAATACAATTGGGCTTTTTTTACTAAAAATAAGCTGACGGTTAATACTTTTTTTTCTCAGTGAATTGGCTGCTTATTTTGTATGTGAACGCATTAGCCTCATAAATATCAAACCATCGCTTTTCGAACTACAGTAGAAAATGCTGTGTAGACTATACTCGCTAAGTGTCCAGTGGCTCGCTTGTCGAAGACTAACCTGCGCGTGGTATTTTTTCCCAGTTTTCCTTCGATTTTCAGTAGTGACATTCGTTCAGGAAAGGCATGCATTCCGGGCAGAATGTCACGCGGAATTAAATTGAAATTCCCGGTTATGCGGCACCATTTCGAAATTAGTTTTTTCCCAGGAACACCGGGTCTGTTTGTGAACTCGCGCGTGGTGTTTTATTGCGTTTTGGGGGCGCACGACTACTCGTCAGGAATTCGAGTTTAATTTTTGCGGCAAATGAGAATTTTGATTAAAATTGTTTTTCATCGGCCGAAAGCGTCTTTCGCGAATGGAACTTCACGCCGTGTTTCCTGCGTGAATCAGTAGTGGGATTTTTTAAATTAAATTTGTGGGTTTTTCTTTTTCAATTATTGCGCTGGAAAATTGAATGAAGATCTAACAGTAATGTTGCCTTTTGGTAGCTTTACGTGGATTTATGATTTCAATTTAATTTGTTGTAACAAAGTGGAATTTGTATTTGATCAAAGTATCTCCATTCGGTATTTTACTGAATATTTAAACGTGTCGTTCCGCATAAACAGAGTTTCAAACGAATCATTGCTGCAAATTAATAGGGAATTTGAACAGCAATTGGGCTGATTAAACAGCAAAATCGTGTTTGAGATTGAATTAGCAGTTTGGTGAGGGCAATCAATGTATCGATTACACGATACAACCAAGTATTTTTTATCGTCTATTAACCTTCGAATTTAGTACCTTTTGTTGAAAATTATACGATGCACATTATCGGATTAGCGCCTTGTCGACATTCACGATTTAATTAGTGATTTACTTGATTTTACACTTGAGCGTCGTGTTCAAATGGTCTCGTGGGATTAAAGGTCAAGGCTGCTCGTTGAGGATTCGGATGAGAGTGTATTGGAAAATTATCTCACATTATGTATAGAATAGTTATAAACCAGAGGATAGTCCCTTTTTTCGCTTTTATTACTGTATTTATATCATAAAATTATATCTATCAATCATATACTAAATAAAAATTTACAGTAACAAATTTTGTTGCAGTAGATGTCAAATATTTTAATTATTGACCTGTAAAAATAGCAAGAAATTGATTACTGAGAAACTGAAGAACAATATGTTAAAATAGTACGTATAAAGGGTATTTCCGGTTTTTTAAAAGCTATATATATACAAAAAGACACTTGTTTAACTTAATTTAAATTGCATTGAGCAACAAAAAAAAGATTTTATATGGTTCTTAAAAAAGTTTAAAAGTTTCGCATTGAGTAGATTGTACAAAGATTCTCAAATACTAGAAACAAAAGACGGCAGTGCTTACTCAACAAACGAACACTAAACAGCGCCTCGAGTTAACAAACCCTTGTGTGCCCGCTTTGTCAGTTCCTCGTTTTCCCGATGGGGATTTCGAGCTACTGGTTAACTACTTTGTCCTTTTTCTTCCTGGTTTATTTTCTTCGTTCTTGCTGCTCTTTGCTTTAACTAAATTACTTGATTTTTTTTACATCACGTTTGAGCTCGTGAAAAACAGATAATGTGAACAGTAAGTATAGGAAACGTTTTTTAACAAGATCTGAGCGTTGTTTTTTAAGATGTTTAATGTTAGTTTTTCAATATTTTCAATATCTTTAGATTCGAAAGTACTAAAATTCTTGCTGATACTGGAATAAGTACATTTATCATGTATCACGTCAATTCGCATGACTTTGTAGTTAGTTAGTTTGAAAAAATGATTCTTGTGATGGATAAAATTAATAGTAAAATGTAAAAACTTAAGATTTACTGGTTTATTAAGCAGTAAGATATTTATTGAGAAAAAGTGTTTCACAATTTATTTTGATAGGAATATATGATAGGTTCTATCAATATGTATGTACATAGTCGAAGTTTCAGTATGCCCAAATATATCATATTTGCAGAATTTGTGATTTACTTTTGAATTTGTAGGATCCAAGATTTTGCAATATGATTTTGAAAAATGTAACAAAAATGTATACACTTATCAATTGCAACACCAAAAAACACAAGGCGGAGTTCATGAAAAACAAAAAAAAAACACTACGTATATTGTACTGCCCTTTTCTCAAACCATTGATTCCGTAAAAGAATTAAATACTCTCACGACTAATGTTGCCCGAGAAACATTTCAACTCTCTATGCAAGAAATTTTTCTCGAAAAAATAGAGATAAATTCACACGCTTCCGGCAGGCGTTTCATGAAAAATATGCAAATGATGCTCTTACACACACGGACGTGGAATTTCACTTTTCGAAAGTACGTTTCATCGCTGCGAGCATGCATCACAATGCCGGGGCTATTTTAATATGAAAACTCAAACACCGGGAAAAGTTATCGGCAGAACGACTCCCCGGCGCTTTGTCACTGTTTTGTATGCGGACGTGGATACTACTTTCTCGTGGCATTCCGGTGAAATTGATGGAAAGAATTTTTCTTAAGCGTATCAAACTTTTCTTCGCTCTACTCTTTATGAATTTTTCATCTGCAGCGGAGGAAAGAGAGCTATGGTCTGAACCGCACTTCGCAATATTGAACGGTGGAAGGGCGATTTTTTTCATTCAAACCCAAGACATATTGACTGCGCAAGGGTATTGATCGTTTTCCTACCACCGTCAAACGTTTAAGGTGATCTGACAACGTTCCAGCCCGTTTCATCAACAATTAAACGTTGTCAAAACGTTTTTTCAAAGGTTTAATGCTAGTAGGTACTTGAAACAGGTTTCAAACTAATCTCGAAAAAAGGAGCGTTGGAAATTAAGCTCTACCTGAGTATTTTCGGATCATAAAAAGAACCCTCGAATCAAAACAATTAGTTTCTGGTCGGCTTTCCTTACGACTTGAATTCATGTCGCCTTCAGCTTTTACGAGTCTACATACGTTTGCTTTACGTCTGTTTGCTCTGCACTTTACGACCTTGCGAACTCTCTGGTTCCACTTTCGTGACTTTCTCCGGTGGAGCTATCGAATCGACCGTTTTAGCGATGAAGAAAAGAAGAAAGGCATCCGTTATGACGTCGGCATTCGGTCATTAATAATTGGAGGGAATATTTGTATCGAAGTATAAAAGGGCACTGTAAAAATACCTTAGTAAACTGTGTCAAGGGTTGTGGTCAAGGGTTCCACTGATCGATGTTTATTTTAGAGAACAATCAAGGTTGGTATCGTATCGATTGATAATATTGTCATATTGGTGTTAGAATATTGTGAGAAAAAGAATATATTAGTACCTTAAAGTGGAACTAATTCTGTTTGGTATTTTGTTAATTCTGTTTTTAATCCAAATTTCACACTATTTTATCAAAAATTACATAACCATTCTTATGTTATTTGCATATTACTGATAAAGTTAAATACTTCCACTTTATTAATCTGTCGGTATAGAGAGATGGGGGCTATTTCGATTCAGTGACTAGAAAGAGGGGTGTTTTCGAAACGCGTCCGAATAAGGGGCTCGCAAAAATTCGCGAAAAAGGGGGCTATCTCTATTTATTGAAATTAACGGAAAAGGGGTTTAGTAGATTTGGAAAAAAAGGATACTATCGTATCTCGGTTCAAAGAAGTAGGCAAAAAGTGTCTCTGCGTGCAGTTAAATAAATTAATTTCAGATCAGTCATTAAACATTTCATTTAAAGTTATATTTTACATAGTGGGTGGAAATTACATTTTGGATATGAAAAAAACGCTTTTGAAATGATTTCAATCATAAACATATGTCAACATCTTAAGAATAAATTTAACAGAAATACTTACTTATTCTATCCGTAATGCCCGCCAAGATTTAAAAAAAAATTCCGGAAATACAAATTTTATATCGGTGCTTTTGTTCAAAAACTATAAAATCCTAGAACTTATAAATTTTCAGTAAAATCATACCTCTCTAAGTTGAGTGTGTGAAAACTAATCCGAAATAAATTTATTTGTTCACGCGAAAATACAATTTTTGCTTTCTTCTTTGAAATGATACACGATTGTATACTTTTTCCCAAATATATTAAAATAGCTCCCTTTTCTGTTAATCAACAGAGATAGTCCCCTTTTTCGTTAATCAAGCGAGATATCTCTCTTTTTAGTCGCTGAATCGAGATAGCCCCAGATAGTCCCCTTATTCTTCTGTATACCAACAAATCACACTATTTATTGTTTGTATGACTTATTTGTTTATGTTTTGTTTCAGCAAACTTTTATCGTGTTACAATATCGATGTATTAATTGTGCAATAAAATATTTTTTCAATTAAAAGTGTATAACGAAGTAATTGCAAATTGTTTCGTACAGTGCTGCTTTTGAAAAAGATAGCATCTTCGATCTGGAAAATATACCATCTTGAAACACCAAGTTCTAAAACTTCATGTCTTGCTCTTTTTTATTATTATTGAAAATACAATCTTTTTGTGTAAAAGTAAAAAATTAATCAGCTCTACAATGATGATCTAAAACTTTAAAACGAACGAATAGCTCATATATTAATGGGAATCAGTTCCGACCGGAGAGGGACAATTTATGATTCCGGGTTTCATTTCTGATGACAGGTTATAATTATTTCTTTGAAAATCTTTTCTCGATTCCATCATGACCTTACGCAGGACAATATTATTTCTGGCAAAACTCAATTAAGTAAACGCCGCTCGAATAAAATTGCGAGCAGCATCAAACGTAATGAGTCCACCTTTTCACGTCACCCTTATCACCCAGCAGGAAACAAGCTTAAAAATTCACGGAGCGCGCTCCCGGTTTTCCGATAAGTCTCTCGAGATCACGCTCGACTGGAAATTACGTCCCGGCAGCGTTGCAACCTTTTCTCCCGAGAGTGGTTCTAGTTTTTTTTTTTTTGTTTTTTTTTTTCAGTCCACAGTATTTATCAATCCCAGTATTTTCCCCGTGTGTTTCGAGTATTTTTGGGTCGTCCTCACGTACAGCCCCATTGTTTCACGACGCTTCGTGCGCCGCGTGTGCGCTTTTACGAGGGACGATTCGCCCCGTGGCGTGCGAAAAATTCGCGCGAGAAAATTCAACGCTCCTCAGCGCGGTCGTATAAAAATTTTTCCCGGCCCAACTTTTTAGCGGACAAACGTGGAGCGCCGTAAAACGCGGGGCTCGTTGAAATAAAAGTTTGCAGCCGGCCGAAAAAACAAGATGATAAAAACGCGGGAAGCCTCGCGCGATGAGGATACGGGGTCGCGGTCGCAGGGGCGACAGAGTGGAAACGGGCGATGCGCGTCCGAGAATGTTGTTGCGTGAAACTCGCGGGCGTAGGGTTGTATGTCGGGCGGTGCGCGTTCGGGTGTTAACATGCATACTTATGTGCATGTATGGTGTAAAGCTACGCTTTTACGCATGTAGTTACATGTACGGCGTATGAGCTTTCGAGATTTGTTCCACGTGGCTGACGCATTGTTTTTCATGCGATTTCAGGTTTATCGCTTCGGTTTTTGAAAGAACAAATTACTAATGACATCAAGTAATTTGGACTGATGTTTTTTATTTTTCATCCATGTTGACGCAATCTGTACGAGTATTTCGCGGAGTAAGTGACAATTATTGCAAATGATGCTTTTGAAAATGCAACCACTCAAATTGTAAATAATTCATGCATATTAATTATTATACACTACTAACAATGGTTGATAAAAAAATCAAAGAAAATACAATAAATGTTTCTGATCAGATGATGTCTGCTGTAACTTTGAAAAATAAAAATTTCGACGTCCCCGTAATACGAAAGACTAGTTTTATATAGTATGATAAAGTTAAACATTAATATATCAGCTACAAAAGCAGGCAAGTTATCAAGTTAATTAAGCAGAAAAAATCGTTAGAACTCTTACTGCTGCTCAATAATAATTAGGAAGAACAAGGCCAAAAAATTAATTTATTGCAGGAAAATTTTCCAAGTGCCAAACGACTCAAATAAGAGTAGGTTGAACTTTACATGCTGATCGTTAGGAGATCAAACCAAGCAACAATCTTAATATTAAACTTTGGCAGTTTTTAGTAATATCTTTAATAGTTATCACTACAAATCAATAACGTCCATATATTACGTGTACGCTGTATTTTTCTCGTCATGTCTATTAAACGTCAGTGCGTAAGCGTACACCGTAATTTTGTTTTGTTTATGTTGGCTATATGTGAAAGATAAATATTCTCTCATAAGTACCTCATACCTTCAATCTACCAGCAAACAAGTTTGTTTCCTCTCGTAACACAGTAAAGGGCCAAAATTGCATACGATGTATATGGAGAGTATTTACTACAATAAAATTAAATTGATGTAGAGATAATTCACGGAAAATATTTTAAAACCTCAGCAACAATTTAGTTTCGTTCATAAAGATACGTTTCAATTGAAACGACGATTTGATGATTCAGTAGAGTTGGAGGAAAAATAATTTAGTTGATGTACACATGTTTTCGTATCGATAAATTTAATGCTATCCTTTACGATACACGTGCGATAACCTAAATATTATAAAGAGTTGAAACACGTTTTTTTCTTTAAAAAGTTAATTCATTTGAGTTTCTTACCTAGCCGTTACTAAACTGTTTAGTGTATTATTGCACGTATTGCACTTCACCAGTTCTCGTTCGTGATTGATAACTTTTTTTTCCTAACCCTCCTAGTTTACATTGATAAGTATCTATGACTTTCACCATGAAATATAAGTATTCTTATTATGATATCTTGAAATCATAAATATTTTGTCAAAAGTAGTTGAATTATATTAATGATATAACTGTAGATTTATAATTTTTACGTTGAGCAATTCAAGTTCTGCACGTTAAAATGATGCTGATAAATTACTTTAAATAATTAATAATGGATTCGAGGAGAAAAGACCACTTGGCAGATGGAAGGAGACAAAAAAGTACGTGTGATCGTGATTCTTCAATTTTTCAAAATGAAGACAATAAATGTCATTAATCCAGTTTTATGATAAACAGTCATTGTGAGATTAGTGCATTGATGATTGATGATTTATCACTTGAAATAAAGTTTCGTAGATCACACAGTGTACATATTAACATTAGTATTTATACATATCTCCGAGAAATTTAATTATCTTTATAGGATAGCATGAAATGATTCATAATATACATTATCATTTGAATTAAATATTAATACGATCATACATGTCTGATGACTTGAAAGTCACCAAGATATACTCAATACAAGTGCAATGATACGAGGCAAACCAATGGATGTGCAAAAAGAATGAATCATTTTATGTTGCGCGTACATTTGATTTAAAACTCATTTTACATTAAAATACTAAAGATCAAAATTGATTTCGCTTACTTTGGAAGTACATGCTCACGTGTGTGCTGCGCTACAACTCCACAAAAAAATTACGACAAGCTTTTGAGACGTAATTATACATCGGTACATTAACAAGAAAAGAAGCACGGATCAATAGCGTATAGGATATGGTCTTTTTCACAAACTTTACCATGATAGTTGGATTATTTGTCCTTTTGCACACACATATTCCTCCATAAAACCTCATTCGGACCGCATGTAACACGTGCCAAGATACCCATCCTTTTGGAACGTACTTGAGTTTTGATGGAAGGCATAATATCCAGGATATTCTTGTCGCTAACTGCTGCAGGTTCCACCAAAGGTCTTGAACTTACTTCAATGTTCTTACTCCTCAGGGGTATGCGCAAGGGCGCCATGGTCGTATGGCCACCTAAGACCGAACTTGGGGTGTTTTCTGACTCACTTTCCTCACTGCTTTGTTCAGACGTAACTTTCGCGTCCCTGGACGCGGAGGCTGCAGTAGTGCTTGTCTCCATCCCAGAAGTTCGTAATGCGTTTTTCCTATTTCATGTAATCAACGTTTTTCATCAAAAGATTGTCGCGAGGAGTAAAGCCCGGATTGTGTTGCTTTCGATAAAAGTTCTGTCTCACTCACAGGATTGATATTTACCAATGAACAGTTTAAAAATTTAATACGCAATAATAGTAAACGTACGAGAAAACTACAATCAGATATTGTTTCAACTCACATCAAATTGTAAGATGCTGACGTCTGATCTTCATTGATGAGTGCATCTGTTGAAGTTGTACGAACATCTTGGTTTTCAGCATTCAGGCTCAAAAAATTTATAAATATAAACACTAAAATGACAGTGTGACGATTCATTGCGATTAGAATCGATGGAAATTGAGTTCCTCCACACTGACTCTGATTACGATAGCTTGGTTACTGCGACTTTCACGATATGATCGCGATACTTAAATAGTACGGAGACTTGGAACATTTTTCCTCTTCGAATCAGTTAATTTTTTGCATTATCATCACTAATCGTTAATAATTAGTTCGAAGCATTTGAACCGGTTTTCTTCTATCGTCTGCTCGATTGTTTTTCCTTATCTCTCCCAGTGTACGTTTACCAGTGTAATTTATATTTTGCAATAACGGTCATTTTATTACTGTAGCTTCGTCTCATTAAAATTTTGATTTTACTATCTGATATTATTCTTGGGAGTGGAATACCAAATATTTGAAAAAAACTTATTGCTTTGGCGTATTACTGCAAAATATATATGTAAGAAATTTCTTTTAAACATACTTCTCTAACGATCATTAAATTTATAACTTTGTATATAACATATTCTTTGAAGAAAAATCGAATAACTATTATTGTTAGTCTTTTTCGGTCATCTTATAAAACCACATATCTTAATTTCAGACGCGAGACAATCACTTTTTTTCAATCAGATCGTAATTATGCAGGTGTATGACGCACCAGAGCAAACCGGTCTATGTGCTACGGTTGGATAATATTCAAGTGGGGCAGCAGGACGTGCACATTGACAAGTAAAGCAACTGAAATTCTACAATGAACGATCCAGTATCGTCACATTTGATTTTTCATGCAAATAAACACTTTATTCTTGTAGTTAATGAGCGGGAAAAAATTAAGCTTCTAATAAAAACATTTTTGGCCCGAAAAAGTTTTGTTTCTGTAAAACATTAAACATTTAAGTAAAATCCCTGAATTGCTTAATTTACGGTGAATATGCCAAGTTTTTCACAGTAAGTATATTCTTTCTCCACTTGTGCTGTGATAGCGGCAACTTTTTGAATATCGCCGAAAGTCTCCGCAAGCATACCTGATTACTAGATGGGTAAATTAAAAAACTCCGTCAGTCAAGATTGCTAATCAACATTGCCAAACAGAGTTCGCGAAACTCTCCCCTCAAAATAAACATTCTTGAACAGTAAAACGGACTCAAAGACTGTTCGTCCATCCACTTTAAGCTCACCCGCGGCCAAGGTCCAAGTAGTAACGGCCGATTATAGTCAGCCACACATTGACCATAATTTTGGAGAATATAGAAAACTTGAGGATCGGATGATGAATAAAGGGAGGCAAATCCTGATGCTCGAGCGGCCACAGTGGCGCCACCGAATAATGACAAGACACGGAGCATAACCAAAAGATATGGTAGTACTCATCAATGTAACCTGCCGCTCAAAGGGAAGTGAGGTAAATTCTAGGGGTTCTATTCTAGGTAAGCTGATTTCACTGCATCGACTCGAGTGCAGCTCGTATCAAGATTTCAGGAAATAAATGTCGTTTCACGAACGATACAAAGACATATTCCACGAAGGTTGTAATGGCAAGTATTGAACTCTTTCGGACCGATCCCCCTCTCGTAGAGCCCAACAGAAAAGCACCGCCCGCAAGTCGCACAAGCAGTCCGGAGTGGACACGTTATCTCGGATAAAAGCTCCCTTACGACGAAAAAGGCGATCGGGTTACGCCGCGCGCACACACACACACACGATCCTTACCTTTGACGGCGTTCAGCTTGTTCCCCACCATCTGCTTCGCCACGAATGCCGCCATGTCGACCGGCTTGCGTTTGTCCCCTTACTCGTGGACTTCCCGGCGAGGAAGAGCCTCGCGCGTCCCCTGAAACAGAAGGGGAAACACACGAGCGTTACTCATCGATGTTCTGCCTCCGTGCGCCGAGCCATCACTTTTCCGGCTCTCGGGTGGATACAACACAAGCGCGAGTCGGTACTCTGTACACGGGGGGGTATCCAGCGCTGGGTAGTATAAATCGCCGCGACGGAGGGGCAAAGGGGGGTGGGGCAATCGACGGGCTTAGTCGCGTTTAGGGGACGGAACGGGGATAATAGTAAAATGTTAAGACTTTCAATTTCCATCTCTCGGGCTCTGAGCTCGATTTCCGCAGCCCCCCCCCCCCCCCGTTTCTAAATCCTTTTTACCACCCTCCTCCTCCCCCTGGATCATGTACCTACCGTTTGACGTTAACGGCTTCGTCCGTTTTTTCTGCGAGACGCGTCTTGGTAATACTCTGCTCATCTCCGGTCATTGGATCACGGAGTTATTGTTGTACCATTACGAGATCGGGGATAGGGGTGCAGTGGTACTTTTATTTCGTTGCCGTTTATTTTATTGATACGATTTTCTTGCGTGAAAATGAAGAAAAATCGTGGAAAGTTGGTAATTTCTTAAACGTGGATGTGGATGATTTTCATAGGGTCATCACACTCAATATTCATACAATACAATAGCTCGCACGACGATATGTAACACACGATTTGTACAACCGACATCTACCTTTTCGAAGCTAAGCTTTTTTTCGTGCCTCAACCAGACAATCGCCTGCGTTTACAAAAATCTTGCGCCCCATGAGCCATCTTCCTCTCGAAACAGGATGAAACTAATGTTATTGGAATAAGTCACACAAAACGCAGAACATGACACTGTCACACAAAAAGTTTTTAGTACACCCCTAAACTGTAACCGGATAAGTTGTTTTGAAAACCCACACCATGGTGCATCATTTTTGGGCACCGAGACATTCTCCCGAAACCACATTCGATATTGCGGAAGATTCCTCCGTGTTGGTCCCTTGAGAGCTCCACTCCGGTAACATAAATGTAAAAGGCTCCGTCGGCAAGGCGGATTTTTCCGTTCGACAGATCAAAAACAACACCGATCCAAGGACCCGACCACGCACCCCCGACCAAAACAACGCCACCCCCGTAGGCTCGCCCCAATCGTGTCGCCGCCGCGTCGGCCCCCCCCCGCTCGCCGTGAAGCCCCGCACGCGCGCCTCGGGAAGGGTCACCGCGGGGGAAAAACGGGGCAAACGAGCGCGAGCCGTCGTCATCAACGGGCGCCCCCCCGGGGGAGAGATCGAGAACGAGCGGCGTCTCGGATGCTGCCGCCGCGACGGCTCGGCGCCCGCTGCTCTTAAGAAACGCCGAACGGACGGTGACGCCGAGGGGCCGGGGCTGCTGTTGTTGTTGTCGTGT
>JAPYYV010005925.1:0-15433 GCA_030522625.1 Copidosoma aretas | reverse complement strand
CAAAACCTCGGCAAGCTGGTTCTGTTTATTCAAGAACTACGTATTTCGGACGCCATATTTGATCCACCATTTTGAATTTTGAAATTTTGATAAAAGAGTTGTAATGCGCAGCCCAACAAAATCACTACATACGTATTTTCAGATTTCTGAACATTTTTTTATATTTTTGGCTGCCATATTGGATCCGCCCCTTTGAAGTTTAAAATTATGATGGCAGATTCGTAATGGGTTTCCCAAAAAACCCTTATATACGCATTTTCATACACTTTCAAACATATTTTATTTTTTCGGCCGCCATATTGGATCCGCCATTTTGAATTTTTAAAATCTGATGTTAGATTCTTACTCAGCGACCAAAAAAACAAAAGTAGACTGATTTTCAGAAGAATTGAGTAATCTGTTGGCTTGCTAGGAAATGATGTAGTCGATCACCAGTCGTGAAGGGTGCCTTTAGGGGTAGTTTGCACCACAAACATTTTTTTTTTTTCTTTCGGACCAGTTTTCTGCTATTCTGGGATGTCTCATCTTCAATCTTCAAAAAAAATTATCTTGATCGGTTCACTACAGCAGCCGCAATTTTATTGATGGACCAGTTTTCTGCTATTCTGGGATGTCTCATCTTCAATCTTCAAAAAAAATTATCTTGATCGGTTCACTACAGCAGCCGCAATTTTATTGATTAAAAAAAAACACGTTTTGGCCAACTGTGCGGTGCTGGTGCATGAGTGCAGGAGAAACATATCAGCAGAAGCCAGGGTTAAGGACATCTCCAAGTGGAACATGAAAGGTTGTACATTTTATAACCTTCTTGAGACTTTAGGATTCAGTAGCACTGATGGTTCTAACCTACTACTAAGGCTGAAAGTTCATGGTGGCCATCCGGGAACCAAATCTATGTGAATTATACGTTTCAGAGGTTTCGCCCCGCACAATCTACAAGTGAGTATTTATTTGTTTTTATTTAATTAACTGCAAATAACATTATTATGTACGAGTATTTTGTGTAGTAATGATTTTAAGTCCCTTTTGTAAGATTTTGGCAATCAAAACCGTATAAAATAATTTAGTCCAAATCATCAATATATAAAATCAAAATACAAGATTATCTTGTATCCACAAACAAACCAGTTCTCCAAAGACGAATTCTTTGAGAAGAAATTCAAAATGCAGAGCGATGATTCTGTTAAGATAAGCATGTATATCTTTAAGAGAATTCTAAAGATAATAGATGTTTTATTATAGTGGCATTTATACTACAGACAGTTACCAAGCACTCTGTCCATCCATATCCAAGGATTAGGGGAGTATCCACGTAATGTGGCGATAAATTTTATTTCAAATAGGTATTATTCTCGAATACATATAAGGATTTTCTCTTAGATGTAAAGCTTTGTGAAATTTTTTTTTTTTCTAGGCAAGATATACCTCTACTTCGGGACCATAAGAGAACTTGCTTGCAACATTCATCACAATCAAGTTTAATTGGAGCTGCTCTTTGCAAAAAATGGTTTGAACTAATAACTTAAAAAATCAGTAGTGTATAAGAACTAATTTTCCCTTCATCTAAATTTCAATAAATCTGTTCCAGATACCATGATAAGCAGAGATTTTTTAATAAAATTTTAACTCTGGCGTTGCAAGACTTTTGGAAGCGTACTCGTTTAACTGCTGCTGTAAACAATTTAACTAATTTTGGCTGAATCAATGAAATATTGTGAAAAAACCCTCTAATTATTTACCAGCAGTGCTTTCGAGTTTTGTCTGAAAAGCGATAATAGCCATAATTTTACTATTTCATGTTTTTACAATTTCATGGAAAAAAAAATCGTTTACATCAACGTAAAAATGATTATTTTTCTTCAAGATAATTTTCAAAGTAAAAAATTGAAAATTGTCAAAATTATCTTTAATTATAACTAAAAAAATTTTAAAAGATAATAAATAAATTATTTCATTTGATAAATATTTAAATCAAAAGTATACAAGTAAGGAAAGTATAAGAAAGCAACATAACAATGGTTTATCTCGTTTAAAGCAATAAAAGAGTAATAAATATCAACAATAAAGAAATTATCTTACGTTTAAGCTAAAAATTGATATGTTAAAGCTATGCTTCCTACGCCAGGTCTGGCAGCTGCACCTGACTGGGAAGAAACAACAGTTAAATGAGATCCCCCACCCTGCTGCTCATTTTCTAGCGCTATAGGTATTAAAGTGAGTGAAAGAGGACGAGAAAACAGGCAAGTGAAGGAGGCGGGCTGGCGGGCAAGCCGAAGTGAGCCGAGAGACCATAAAGCCGTGTCAAGGCGAGTTAGGTAGAAAGAGAGAGAAAAAAAGCTCCCGACTGTACGGGCTGCTGCCAGCTCCCACTGTGTAATTAGAATACATATACATATAAGTATGCTTGCAAGCGAATTTAGGTCTGACGCAGGTTGTTTGCAGTGGCCCGAAATTCGCTTTGGAATATTCTAACCCAATAAATGCTCGCGTAAACAACACATTCGAGCATGTATGCATATAGTTTGCGCGCACTGTCTGTGTATAGTATAAGTATAGTACAGTTACAGTCAGTGAGTTTGCCGCAGATCAGCTAAGCGGCACCACGAAACATAAAGTTTTTCATGATTATGCATAATATATACGTGTATGCCTGCGTAGAAAGTGAGGAAAGGAGAGTAGACAGACGTACCATGGTACTGGCTGATGAATCGTCTAAAGAAAAATAAATAAATGTGTGTGGATGTTTTTCCTAATCCTTATGTAATATTTACTAGAAAAACTATATTTTTAGTAATATAGATAAGATTTTTACTCAAAAAATTGTTTTTAAAACATTCTGATATTATAAATGCAATGATTTTTTTTTTTAATCAAATATATTTATTAAAGCAACAAGGAATAGCTTCTACCAACAGTTCCACGAGTTTCCCGCTTTTTTTTTATTGTAAACCAGTATACCTGTAAAAAGAGGAGTAAAATCGTCTTAAAAATTAATATAGTGAATTTAAATTCGCCACATAAAAAAGCGAATGTCTTTCTGAGCTTCAAAATACCACTAAAGCTGTATAATTGATATAATTATCTTACGTTTTAGGTAAAAATCATCATTTTTTGATAAAAACTTCAAAAACTATCAGAATACTAAGCTTAATTATTTGAATTTTTTTGACGATCTTGTTACTGGAAGTTGTCTTTACTGAAGGAAATTTGGGTCTAGGATCATAACAACTTTTGCTGTATCAAAAGGACTTGATAACATTGGATGCTAATACTACGAAATTAGGAATATACCTGGTCGAATGAAGTGTTTCTTTTTCAAATTGGAATCTCTGCCATACGTGTTTGGTAGTGTCTGATGTCGACGGAACGTTAAGCGCAGGGAGCACAACACTAGAAGCGTCACACCTCGTAGCTGGTCAGCTGAGCTTTCCAACTTTGAAGAGTCAGAGCTCGACATTAGTTGAGGTAGCTAAGTCCCAATATCAAGCAATAATACTTCGGCATTGAAAGAAAAAGTATGCAGACACTCAAATATTCATGAAAGAGAAAACCTACAGGTATATATATATATTTGTTTTTCTTGAAGCCATATATCTATATCTCTCAATACTTGTTACCGTCTGGTACCAACTCTCCTACGGCCAAACCTAAGATTCTGCACAAACAAAAACTCTCAGCTGAGGACTGCTTTATCCGTATTTGCGTTTGTAATTTGTCTTTCGAGTTCTTCTGGGTATCTTTCGTAAATATACAAGGTTAATTCTTCACATGCTTTTCATAGTCGAAATTATGTAGTCTCTTATATAGAGTTGATAAGGAAAATACTTTGTCAACGTAAATCAAGACTGTTAGAATTTTAGATAATGAATATGGTATCATTCCCTCTCCATAATCATGCATAATATCTAGGTACTTATTTTTTGTGATATGAACGCCTGTTATAGGATTAAAAATACAGACTTCTTTGACACCCGTAGATATAAAATTTTTTTTTTTATCTTCATTATAATTGGCGACAGTCCTCGAAAAAGCTTTATTCTCAACGACCATGGTTTGACATTCGATACATGTAGCGCGGCAAATTCTTTAGCAACAAGTTGCTGTAAAACTTTCTACAAACCCAGCCATGCTATTGATACCAAGGTTGTCACCAAGTAATAGCGTACACTTGAAAAAAAATGAACTGTTGAGCCGTTCATCTGTACTGAAACACCCTCTCTACACAGATTATTGATGCCATCAATAATTTTTTAAAATCCTGCCTTACTGCCTAATAACTTACGGAGTTTGCAATAAAATATACTAGCGACCAGCACGTTGTTTAGATTTTTTATTCAGTGAGGAGGAAAAAAAGATGAAAACAAGTAAACTCCGTCTAACTTTTGTTGCCTGGCATGGCTTCCAAGCGGATTTCCTAATTCAAAATCATCGTAGAATAAGCATAATGGAAGAGTATTATTTTTGCAGTTACTATAACTTTTTCCCCATAACGTTCCTTGCATAATATTAGAAATGACAAAACATTTGTTTTCAAGTTCTATCCAATATTTCTAAGTATTAAATATTAATCCTGGAAATTCTAAAACTTTTTTTACTGTATTCTTAAGAGGCACGTAAGTTGCAAAATTTTCTTTTTTTCTATAGCATTTTCTGTAAAAATTTTTATTACGAAAATAGTTTCTTCATCTATTTTGGTGCTTTCTGGCTTGACAAAGCAACTGTGATTTCGGTAAATTTTAAATATTGCATACTCAGATCTAGATTTTTGAAAAACCTGCTTATTATGATGCAAAATATTAGAAGTTATTTCAATAAATTTCTTACCATAAGCTTGTTTTTTAAAGATCTTTTAGTTGTACATCAGGTAAAAGGTTATTCAATATTAGTTCGTCCATCTGTTCTATAATTACTTGTACATCACTTCTAGATAAGTTAAGAATAATGTATAAAAAGTGTGTAAAATTAAAAAAAATAGCATAGAGTGGTGATAATACAGCTATGATGATTAAAAAAAATGTTTTTCATTAATTTAAATACAAAAATAACCAATTAATCAAACAAATGCTGATTTTATAATATCTTACGAATGACAAAAATCTTTTTATCCACGAGAAATATAAATAAATATTATAATGTAAACTAAAAAACACTACTCCAACGCAAGCTTAGTGACGAAGGATGGAATAAGAAAAAAAAATTAAGGATTGTTATTGCACAAAGTATTGCCCTGTGGCTTACTCTCTTCTACAAGCTGTGCGTTGTTTGTAATATAGCTATCTTTCCGTAATTTTTTAACAAATATAGACACTGATAAATATGTACCCTTATTACTAATGCCATAAATGTGAAATGCGAAGAACTAAATAATGTAATTCACAGGCTTACATGGACATACTCTACTTATCATTAATAACTTTAGAAAGGCATCCAGCCCTTTTTTAAAGGACTGGAAATAATACTTGACATGTCCACTAATTACTATCTAAATAATATTTGGTTCGTTCAATCCACCGCAAATTACTAAGAATCAACAAACACTTGCCAATCTGAGAGATTAATAAAGAGCGATTTGTTGTTCATGAACTTTCTAAACATCTTCATCCAAGCCCAATTTTAGTGTATCCTAAAAAAGCCAATTTTACATATTTTTCTCTGCTCATTCTTCAAATATATAAACATGGTAAAAAAAAAAAAAAATGTTGAAATATAAAAATTTACCATCAAATGAAGAAGCAGCAAGTTACAAACGGTTTACTTGGTTATTACTGTTTTCGTGTGCAAATGCACTAGTGGTATTTTCATGAGATGTATAAGCATAAAAAAATAATAAATGTCGCGAATACCTACAATTTTTAAAATTATAACAGCTTGTCGTACTACTGAATAAGCCCACCATCTTCACTAATAAAAAATAATCTGATCAATTGTTGATGCCCACTGTTGCAAAAATGCAGTCAATTTACCAGAAAAAAGGCGAGTAAGATCTTCTAATATATTAAAGAGAAATAATAAAAGTTTACAATTATTATCAAAAAGATTTCTTCATTAACTTTGCATTTTAAAATATTTTTTAAAAACATCTTTATAGTTGAATTCTTACAAATAAATATCCAGAAGAAGAAAGGAGCAGAGAGTAATTCTCTGTTATGTCTTGGATTTATAATTTATCATTAATTTTTTTACGTTGATCGATCGAAGCTTCTCAAATATTTACTGCATTTGCTTGATTCATACTTGAAGATAAAAAATAGAAAAAAAAGTATCTTGGCTACTTTTGTAAAATGTATTCAGTGCATTAGGTAAGCTTACGAATTCTTCTATATGTTCCTTTAAAAATATTCAAGGAAATGTACTTGCGTCTTTCCCATTGATGAGCAGTGTATAAGTTTTCAGTTGCACTTTCCGTTACGTGACAATTTTGATTACCTAATTAAAGGATAAAATGTTATAATATTGATTGAGAAATAATACAATGTTCAAGGCAAGGTATTAAATAAATATATTATATTCATAGTTTCACTAGGAAATCAAAGTAGTCCCTGAACAATGCCGACTTGGTTCTTCGTGACTCTAGGTGATTTGAATTAAGTGTCAAAATACAACCAAAGCAAGAACTAGGTCCAAAACATCTGGTCAGCACGTATTACTCTTCGAGAAAATGAAACCTCGCTTACCCTAGTTGTGAAACCAAAACATCCTGCAGGGCCTTTTCTTATATATTGCCTTTGCACGACGTTTTGGTTTAGTTGCCTGCCACCACTCGTCGAGTGTAGTACTTGTAATAGTTTAGTAGCTTGCCACCGCTCATTAAGTGTGGTGTTAATTCTTTTAAGTATCAAATCAAAAGTTAATTTTTGTAATGCTGAATAAAAAAATATGTGTATACTAAAGTAACAGTACAGAGTACCCGAGTTAACAAGTTAGAATTCCACAATATTATCAGGAACATATTCAAATAAAAACATAAAAACAAGGTACAATAGATTTCATAAACCATTATTCTTTGTATCTTTCTCTCAATCAATGAACAAAAGTAGTTAAACGACTGCTAGTCCTGCGGCCTGTAAAGGAGCAAGAGACCAATTCCACAACCGTCCAACCTTCTGTTGAATGTAAAATAAAGTTATACAATTGTTTTTAACAATAGTCTAACAAAAATGGTAGCAAAGCGTGGTTCCGGTCTCTAGCTGCTTGATTGTTCATTTGTTTGTTTAAAAAAATAACGTAAAACACGCACAAACATTTTTAAGTCAGTTGTGCGATATATAAACGATATATGCACGAGCCGGAGTGTGAGCTGCCGTGCGCGGACGTTGTAAATACAAGAGAGCACAGAGCATTGCTTTCAACTAGTCTAGGCAAATGGACTTTGAAAATACCAGATTTAGTATCGATCTTAATGCATGTATTGTACACATAAATTCGTTAACATATAATAAATAAAATATATATGTCAATCATACAAAGACATACGTGAATCGTATATATCTCATTTATACTGATACATATATTAATACTCTTAACATACGAAAACAGGTATAAGTACCTACGTACACAGATATATTAGCATTGTCCACAGATGTAACACATCCGTGAAGTGTGGCCCCAGATATGTGTGTGCATTGTCCTTTTTGCTAGGCAAAAGCACACGTAGTACAATTGCTATAAGTACTGTGAACGCTATTGGGATAGATATATCGGTATAGTGCGTGTCGTAGTATAAGCCACGCAGCCATACAATTATACACTCGTACACTGTAAGTGATAGATATACGTAGCGTGGCCAGTGGTCCAAGTGCAGGCATAGTGATAATCTGTGCACGGGCCCGTCAGTAGGGAAATCCCCAAATTCCTACGCCGGATACTCTCTCTCTCTCGGTGCAGAAAGTGTCTCCAACAATACGCCACGCACTAGCTGATGCTTGCGTAGCAATTGAAATATATAGCCATGTACACCACTTTTGAAATCCCTCCGTCGTATCAAGCTTAAGGCAGAGATATTATTTACGCCGATATACACGCGCTTGACTGCTCTCGCTTTAACTCTTGGACAATATCAAGCATTGGAAAAGCGTAAGTTTATCGTTCCGTCGGCAAGCATATAAATATAAGAGAACACATAGCGTCACTAATAATTTTATTCTCGTTATACTTATAATCATGCATTTATAAGAAATAAAATTAAATCTAATGACATATGCATGCGTCAAATACACTCACTGTTAAAATAGAGAGAGATATATACGTATATACACACACAATTAGAAGAAACTTTTTTTTGTTTTTCACTTTTATCCTAATTATATGTAGCATGTCAAATGCATGATGATTATTAGTATTCTTGTATAAATACTTGAATATTCTGAGTCTTCCATAGTGCATGCCAGGAATATAGCAAAATATTTTCCTGAAATTTCTACAAACCTAATCAATTTTGTTGAGGAAAAGAGGAAAAGTATCTAAGCCTTTATAATTATTGAAATATTACACATTACGATGAAATATAGCAAATAAATAAGGAATAAAGTAAAATTATAAAAAAAAAACTATACAACAGAGATAATAATTAAACCGAGAAAATGGTGAATAAAAATTATCCAAGTGATGCTGACGTGACAGTAGCTGAAGCACTAATGGAGTCGCTTAACGCGAATATTTCCTTACAGCACGCGATCAAATCTGCTCCCATATTTAATGGGAGAAATATTCCCCTTAAGGATTATATACAGGATATGAGGAACCAAAAAAGTTGTGCCAGAGACGACCAAAAAAATCTGTATAAGAGGGCGGTCTTGCAAAATTTGCGTGATGCTGCGCGTGTCACTGTGAGTGGCCAAGAGTTTGAAAATCTTGGGGTATTCATAAACCATTTACAAAAAAGTTATGCGACAGGAAAAACTGTTGCTTATTATCAAACTCAGCTGCAGAAGGTGCGTCAACGACAAGGCTAATAAGTGGGTGAATATTATGATTATGTAAACCTACTGCTGAGCGGGGCTGAAAAGGCTCTGATGAAAGATAAGGGCAATACGTACGACACGCATATGATGACCCCAATATAAGACATGTTCATGAAAGGTCTGGCACTTGTGGTAAGCTAGCAGGTAGATGCAAAGGAACCTGCTACCCTAGCAGATGCTTTTGATTATGCATTGAGATTAGAAAGCCGGATAAGAGCGGGTGTAATCCCAGATACCCGATACCAAGGACTATCTCGCAGTGATCTTTATCGACATAATCAACAAGATAAATATATTAATCAACCATTTCAACAACAATAAATAGAAAAAATTAATAGTCAATGTTTAAGTAACCCTAATTATAATTATAATTCTAATAGGCAATTTAATAATAATCCGAATTTTCGAGGGAATTTTAGAAATTATTAAAGAAATCAATATCATGGAAATCAACAAAAAACCAATATTTATGGGCAAAATAATTATAATCAATATAGCAATAAGAATCCTAATAGTTATCATGCACAACAAGATTCGAATTTTAATTCTAGGAACAACCAAACTAAACGAGTCAGAAATAATAATTACAACAGATCCCCTCAAAATAATTATAATATTCATCACCAACAAAACTTAAATTCTAATTTAGACGGACAAAATTATCAAAATTATTAGCAGCCATGAGACAACACTTGACCTCATCATTTATACTCGCAGAAGGCTCAGCCCTAACGTCGTTCGGAGGTGAGCCCCCAGCTTTTTAATCGGCATCAAAAGCCAAGCTCTACAGCTCAGGTAATGAATTTTGCGACTAAATCAAGACCGTTTACATCGGCACATGTCAAGGACTTGTAGTAGACGATAAGCCGACTCGTATAAAACTATGCGTCCCTAAAGGTAGGAATCAGTACATAACTATTATGCTTGATAACGGAGCCGCGATGAATTTAATACAAATTAATCAATTAGATCGAGAACTTCTGGTAGAGTTAGGTAGTATAATAAATTTAACAGGAATAACGCCGCACCCTGTTCTGACGTAAGGCACAGTATTTATAACTGTACAAGGAAGACCTACAATTTTTTATATTGTCCCTAATGATTTTCCGATTAAAGAAGGCGGACTACGCGGTCAAAAATTTTGTAAAGACCGACGGTCGACATTATCATACTATCACGATGCTATCGTGTTAGATGATTATGTAATGAACCCTATTCTATTTTTAAAGACACCTGAGGAAATAATTTCATTAGAAAATGAAGAAAAAGAACGTGTTATTAAAAAACTGAAAAAACAAGCCCAAAAAACCAAATTTTAGCCACTACGTTTGATCCAAATGATCGATTAGACAATTACAAAGATAAAACTAAACAACAAAATTCTTATAATAAATATGTAGCAGGATCACCAAAAAAAATCATATATACCAAGATATAAAAGATCCGGTAATATACAGGCAGACATACAGTTCCAAGGTAAGTATAATAATATAATTTTGGCTGAAAGAGGAGATAGTCCTAAGACCAAAAGTAATGAAAAAAATCAGAGTTAATATAGTAACTTACTTTAAAACAAGTTTCAACGTAACTCATTAGGTGATATTCCCTAGTGCGATAACAACATGAAACGATACGATTCTAACTTAGAACCACAAAATAACGATGATTCAGTTAAATATACTATAAAAGCCAGAACACGTCAAGTCGTGCAATTTAATTTAATCAGTACTGATTTAAGTAAAGGTTATTTGCCACGTATAAATGTAAGACATCATGACGTGTATTAAGGGAAAGGAATAATAAGGAATGAAAAGAGTCAGTGTAATGTTATGGCCATTAACACCAAAGATAAGGATGTTACCATCGAAGTTTACCCAAAGAAAGTTTTATCCTTTGAATACATAACCCCTGAACTCGATCCTAACACTGATAGTGAATATGAGGGACCTGTAATTGAGAATAATCAGGAAAACTAAAAGAACTTAAAAAACTGGTGCTTACAAGTCATGTAAATCTAGAGGATCGATATAAAATTTATCAACTAATTGCTGAATATCCAGATATTTTCTTGTTGCCAAGAGATTTGTTACCCTGTACAAATCTCGTAGCGCACGAAATTCCAACAGAAAATAACATCCAGATTAACACTAAACGATATCGTCATCCACCAGTGCATAGGAAAGTTCTAGAAGAACATTTGACAAAAAAAACTTGATGATGGAATTATTGAACCTACATCTTCACCATACAATTCACCTCTTTGGATTGTTCCAAAAAGACCGGACAGTCAAAAAAATCCAAGATGGTGAATAGTTATCGATTTAAGGAACTTGAATAATGAGACGATTGACGATGCATACCCATTACCTAATATTGCTGATATCATGGACCAGTTAGGTGGATTCGTGTATTCTTCAGTATTTGATTTATCGTGCGGATTTCAGCTAATTCCTGAAGCTGAATATGATACATTTAAAACAATGTTTACTACACCACATGGACACTACTAATATTGTCGTATGTTAGAAGGTCTAAAAAACGCACCAGCCACTTTCTAACAACTAATGGATTCAATATTAGGAGGACTACTAAATGTTGAAATGTTAGTGTATTTAGATGACAGTATAATTTATACTAAGTATTTAGTAGACCATGACAGGAAAGGTAGATTGCTTTTTGATAGGTTAAGAGCAGCAAGGATGGTGCTTCATCCAGACAAAGTCGAGTTCTTAAGAAAAGAAGTAATATTCCTTGGCCATATACTAAGTAAAAAGAAATTGAACCTGATCCCAAAAATATTCAAGCAGTGAAACAATTTTCATTCCCTAAAACAGTCAAAAATATCAGACAATTTTGAAAATTAGCAGGTTATTATGGTCGATTTATCAAAGATGTTTCAAAAATTGCTGAGCCACTCTCGGATCTTTTAAAAACGGGAGAAAAATTTTAATGGACAGGTGCCCATACATAGAGTTTTGAGACGCTAAAAAATCACTTATGTGAGGAACCTATATTGCAATTTTCTGATTTTAGTAAATCATTTACGTTAACAACAAATGCATCTGATTATGCAATAGGAGCGATTCTAAGTCAAAAACAGGAGGAATTTGACCACCCGGTCGCTTACCTTTCAAGAACTTTAAATAAAGCCGAGATTATTCAATGACTGAGAAAGAATGTTTAGCTACCTTGTACGCAATGCATCATTTCCTCTCTTATTTTTAGGAAATAAATTTGTTCTGGTAGCCGATCATGAGCCCTTGAATTGGATGCATACTAGAAAAATTCTAGGACTGCGCTTAATGCAATGGATATTTGAATATTCTGACTATGAATATAATTTTCAATATAAACCTGGAAAAATAAACACAAATGCAGATGCACTATCTAGAAACCCTGTAGGACCATTTTTACACACAGAAAATGACAAATTACGGATCACCTTCGTTAAGAATAATTATAATTGGTCAAAAAAGATATGGACGATTGAAAGAGAATAAAATCACAAAATCAAAAAAATTAAACGGTAACATCTAAGCCAACAACCGCAAAATCTAAAACATCGCCAACAACTCGAAAGAAGGAAAGAAAAACAATCAAAACTGGGAACATGATCAAATCGGAAACAGATGTACCTAAATTTATCAGGGGTCCAGGAAAACTACTTGGTTCAACAACAAATACGGAGCGACCAAAATTAGATCATAGTGTTATTGCTCAAAGAACTCGAACAAAAACAGTGACTCACTCAAAACCAATATCAATCTTATCGGGTATAAAAAAAGATGCCGCAATTAAACCACTACATATTCAAGTTCTTTGGAAGTCAACTTTTCAAACACTGAAACAATTACAAATCAAAAATCAGCCTTATCAACGTCATATAACAGCGATACCAATCTTAGAAAGGTAGATAATAGAAATAAGACGCAGGTAAATCAGCAAATATCTAATTTTCCCGCAAGAGATATAATAGATATTGGTGCAAATTTAAGATCGAGTATATTCTCAGAAAATGACTTAAGTGATAGCTAATTAACCTCTGAAGACAATAGACAAGACAAGAATTAACTGAGACAAATTCAATGACTGATACTGATTCAGACATGGACGTTATTGATACAGAAATTAATATAACCCCTGTATCATCAAGTGTGGCTTCTAACGAGAATATTTCTTAGGATAAAAATGGAATTACTGACCGAAATGATAAAATTACTTTCCAAAAAATACAAGAACTATCAGAAAAATTCGATTAAAGCCTCCAAAAATTTTTAAACAAAACCGAAGTTAATGAAGAATTTGAACCGTGGAATCCAGAGAATTTTAATATTACTAAATTTTCTGATGAAGATCAACCAGATCTCAAAATTCGAGACATATTGAACGAAATGGAAACTCATCACCCTCAGAATTTTGACGACTTCATACTAGACGATAGAATTACTGAGATATGTTAACAAACAAAAAACATAGAACCCTTATTTGACGAGAATATAATTTTACAAAAACATATGACGGACGGTAGACTATCGATCACTCCATGAATGCAGAAAGGGGCCCCATTAAATTTAAGTACACCGACACAGATGACTACAAAAGACTGACGATCCAAAGCACTGGACTCAGAACAAATAACGGAAGAACCCTTGGAGAATTTAGATAAAGGTAACACAACCTCATTTAACCATAATAAGAGAGAAGCAATAAATCAAAATACTGCACCAGATTTTATGCTGCCATCAGACTTATGCCCTTTTTAATCTATAAATCGATACGAAAACAAAAATAGAAAAGTGTACGTCTCAGTGATGGTAGCAGTAGTCTCGATAATTTCCAAAATAGGCCAAAATAATAGAATACCAAGATTTCTACTAGACGTTGTTGTCTCACATATAAGAGAGATAATATAGTACACTTCATCAGCAACGATTGTCAACCAGTCACGTCCGTCTCAAGGCTATTGAGATCGATAGGTGCACTGGACTTTAATTACTTAGAATAAAAAAAAAACAAAATTAGGCCAAATATTAGTAACACCTTATGGAGGCCATAATATACTTTTAATCGTTATTAGTGAGACATCTACCGATTTTGTAACCTCAGAAAGTCTTACGAGAGCTTTAAAATCGCTTAAAAGGATATTAATAGGACAAAATCTAAAAACCTTTCGAATTTCAAGAAGGGGAGACCTCACAGACAAATAAGAACCCGGATTAATAACAGAAGCATTATCTACGAGATTTAATTAAACCCCTATACAAATTACTGTCTGTGAGGTAAAGTTGATTTTCCGAAATTAGAAGAACGAAAATACATAAAACAAACTCTACATGACAGCCCAATCGGAGTTCATAAGGGAATAAACCAGACTTACCGGAAAATTAGAGAACCATTTTATTGGCCCGGAATAAGAAATTGTATTCCTAACTATTAACGACAATGCAGTGAATGTTAGGAAAAAAAAATTAAACGAATAAAAACAAGGAAACCACTGGTGCTTACAGATACGCCCATTGAGGCTATTGATAAAGTATCCACTAATCCTGTTGGCAAATTGTGAATGACCCCGAATGGTAACTTCCACTTACTGACAATACCGTGCAACTTAAATAAATTTATCATACTAGTTCAGTACTCGATTTGAAATCAAGTACTTTGGCCGATGCACTCGTACAAAATCTTATTCTAGTCTATGGTGTGCCTAGAGCAATTTTATCAGACAGACATGCTACATTTATGTCTAATTTACTGGAACAGCTTATAATAACCCTAAAAACAAACCATTTAACGACGTCATCATATCATCCGCAAACAAACGGATCACTAGAGCGAAGTCATGCTGCCTTGGCTGATTTTATAGGAACTTATTCTGAAACTTATGATGACTGGGACAATTTGGCAAAATTTGCAGCTTTTACTTATAACACGATTGTACATACGGCAGCAAATTTTACACCCTATAAACATGTGTTTGGTAGAATAGCATGGTTGCCGCTAGAAATACCTAAAGATGAATGATTGCGAACCTACTCATTTTATTTACAAGATAGCATTAAGCGACTGCAGGGTATGCAGTTTGCGGCAGGAAACCAGCAAATAAAAATGAAAATGCAAGCAAAAACAAGATATGATGAAAAAAAATTTCTAAATGTTAAACCAGGAGATAGCGTGTGGGTAAAGAAGGAAGTGCGCACCCATAAATTTGATTGCTACTATAATGAACCCCTAAAAGTAAAAACAATTTTGAAAATAAATAATATATTACTTGAGAATGCCGACGGTGAAATGATTCGAAAACACAGAGATAAATTGAAACCAGTTCCACAATAGTATCCTAGTGAGAATAATGTTTTACATATATTACAGAAAAGAAACAGCAATGTGGAGTATATTGGCCATCTTAATGATAATACTACCCGAAGGTCGCGCAGATCTGAACTATGCCAATCATGGCAACTACAGTATAGAAC
>JAPYYV010005924.1:0-14849 GCA_030522625.1 Copidosoma aretas | reverse complement strand
TTACGTTATTAATAATATTGTTATTCTTTAAAACGCAAGAAAAGTCAGCGCTCTGGGCTAACTGGTATTAGTTCTCATGTTATTAATAATAATGTTATTAATTATAACGCAGAAAAACTCAGTTCTGTGGGTCACCTGGTAATACTTATTATATTAATGATAATAATGTTACTTATTATAATCAGAGGAAAGTCAGAGCTCTGGGTCACCTGGTATTTGTTATTAGGCTATCAGTAATTATGTTACTAATTTAAAAGCAAGAATTCCGAGCGCTCCGGGTTAACTGGTTGTATTAAATCATTTATTGGTATTTTATTTATCAATTTATTTATCCCATAATTTAAATAAATTATTTGTCCATTCAAATAGCTATAGTCATCATCCGAATGCGATGGGCAAAGCTTTTTTTCGTCCGATCGCGGTGAGCACAGCAAGTTTTCGTCCAATCTCGTGGGCTAAGTTTTATTTCGTCGAAACTCTAAGGTAATAGATATAGTCATCATCCGAATGCGATGAGCAAAGCTTCTTTTCGTCCGATCGCGACGAGTACAGCTAGCTTTCGTCCAATCTCGTGAGCTAAGTTTTATTTCGTCCAAACCTGAGCTAAGCTTTTTTTCGTCCGGGCCGCCGATACATATTCGACGCTACGCGCTGGTGCCGCTGCTCCGTGCTCTCTAGAAGTAATCAGAAAAAATATCTAACTTTACAGAAGAATTATTTCAAAACGGTACAGATGATTTTCAATTCTTTGATTTTAATGTATTTGTTAACACGTCAGTTTTATTATATTGGTTTTTTAACAAGATCTGTAGAGCAGTTCTCTCCTAATTAATTGACATGTTAATTCATCACGCAGCTTGTCTATACTTGCCATGTTCAAGAGGGCAACTTTGATGCTTCATATCTTCAAAACGGTACAGACGATCTTAATACAATTTCAATTACTTGTGTATGATCACCTTATAAAGTGATACTCCAAATTTGGAAGGATTCTGTAGAAAATGATTTTTTGAATCAACTACCTTAAAGCCATCACTATTGCAGATGTCTTAGCAAGAAATTTTATAGCTCTATATGGAGCACCAAAGATAGTGCTTAGCGAAAATGGAAGAAGTTTTTAAGATCGAATTTCGACCAGTTTAACACAAATTTTTAGGTGCAACTTAATAAGAACCACCCCTTACCATCCCCAGGGTAATGGATCGTTAGAACGTAGCCATGCTATGCTTGCTAGTTTTATACGCACCAAACTATACACAAGATTGGGATAAGTTATTACCATTTGCAATCCAAGAGTATAATACGTCATAACACACATCAACGGGTTTAACCCCATATGAATCAGTACGCGGTCGAAGGGCTCGATCCCCAAACTCATTTCCAAATAAAAAACAAATGGAAACTTACAATAATTATCTCATTGATCTTATTCCTTGCTTGCGTGACATGCATGAGAAAGCTCATGATGAGCTCATTAAATCTAAACATAAAAGTAAAAATTATTATGATGGACGAGCTGAATCTAAAAATTTATATGTTAGTATGAAAGTCCATGCAATAAAAGAACCACGTGAAGGAAAGTTGGATAGATTTTATAATGGAATTTTTGAAATCACTAGTATAAGTAAAAATAATAATGCTACTTTCAAATCAGGAAACGGGAAGTTACCAGTAAAACATTTGGATAGAATTGAACGTTGTTACGGATAAGACCTCTCTAACGAGAAAACTCTTGTTTTGGCGGAATCTTAACTACCCGGGAAGATTAATTTTATGCTGCTTCTTATCGTATCCCTTATGTTGCATCAGTTTTTGACACCTGTTATACAAGGAATCCGGAATTTATTACAAGTATAGAAATAAAATTCGAATTGTTCGCACATAATGAAGCATTAAGATTATTTTAGATAGTAATAATCTTACGAATCCACGCGATGATTTGGATAAACAAATTGAAGAAGTAACTAATCCTTCTTATCGTAAGACGCGTGCTTATATATGTGATAAATTAATACCAGCATCTTATTTAGATCAATTGATTAAAAGTAATAATTTATTAGGAATAAAGCTTTAACAATTCTTTATGCCAAGCATTGGGACCTTCGATTCTAATTAAAATAGTTTTCATAATCTAAAGAAAAGAGGTGCTCCATTGAAAATAGTTGGCTAAGTTTCAAAAAAATTATTTGGAACAATGGATGCAAATGATTGAGAATAAAATAATTTGGAACTAAATAATAATCATATGTAAACGGCAAATATTTTATCATTAGCCGCAAATCAAACTCATATCGTAAGATCAAATTTAGAAACGATTCATTAGCAGCTTCATAAAATACAACTAGCAAAGGAGAAAACTATAAAGAGAATGAAGGAACTTGTGAAGTTTACCAGGAATATGTCAGAATCAGAAAAACTTACAATTCCCAATCTATTTATGGATGGGTATACTCCATAAAAAAAAACTAAAAAAAATAACAATAATAAAGACAAAAAAAACGGACAATTTACTCTGAACACTAACCAATACATGATACATGTTTTTCCATTTCAACGATTTTATGACTTTTTACCTGAAGAATATAATCGAACTAAATTCGTTTCCGATCATTTTTTCTACTCTACCTCTACGGTCAGAAAATTTTATTTTGCAAGATTACAATTCTTTTGGAGCACTGACATCTACACACACGATTCAGTGCTAGAATTCATACATTTTGTCTTTCAACAGCTAAGCTCTTATTTTTAAGTATAAGCCAAATCAAATAATTTTTGAATGACGCTTATTGTTATCAATATTTAAAACATTGTAAAGATAACATTCTGGTCAACTAATCAAATATTTTTAAGATTCAAAATAATATGTTTGTTTCTTACTACAACCAAAATTTTATCTCTAATAACTCTGATTTGTAAAATTGTATAATTTATTGTGACTTACGAATAATTGTATATTTGTATAAATGTCCATGCCTGATTTTTATTTAACGTAATGGATTTCTTTTTGTGCATTAAAATTAGTAGTTCCTCGCATAAATTAAATATTATATAAAATTATATGAACTATATGACATTCATTTATATAACAATACTTACTAGTGGTGAAAATTATTTTTCCTCTCTCCTGTTTCCTGCTCCTCGACTGATAAAATGTAAAAATCGAACACATCGACTGTACTTAGACTTTTGACTGTATAATTGACTTAGTGTTGCAAGTGCAATACCAGTGTAAGTGAAATGTTTTGTGTGATAACGCTATCCAAAATTTATTTTGCGCTGTTACTTGAAACAGAACCTCCTACTTTACCGTTATGAAGTATGATTGGTTCCGTATTAATGCTGCATGTTAAAAGCAGAGTTACGAACCACCAGAAACTCTGTAAGATACACCCACAGCATCATTTTACTAATTAACACGGCAGTGGCAATGCATATGAGTGTACTAAAATATCATCTACCTCAGCCGCTCAGATTACAACGGAGGCCGTACTTAAAACAGGCGTGGCTAAATCACTGTGAATTAATATCCAGTAGTCCGGTAGTATAAAGTGCAGAATCTACACAATTACATTGACTCTAAAATATAGTATTATTGATATATGTATACTCAAAATCTGAATAATTTTTCTTGAATCCTAGTAAATTGACTACCAGGATATAATCAAACCTGTTCATCTTGAAAGATTGTTACAATACACGTTAAAAATTTTCTTTCATGAATTACTGAATGTATAAATTAAAAATTAACCAAATCTTCATACATGACGGATGATTTCTCTGGTTTTCACTTTCAAGATTGCCGAGGGCGGCAATCAGCTAATAAAGGGCATGTTATATCCTGTGTCATGTATCCAAGTATATTATGATCATGTGTATGTGTTTGAAATGTGTTCGTATGAGTGTATGTGTGTGTTTCAAACTTTATATCATTAACTTTGAATGTACTTAAGGGAGTTCTACAGAAATAACAATGAAAACGAGCCGAAAATTTATATACGTGTAAACTGAACCTCGAAAAGAACACTGTCAAAATTTGGAGGCATGAGGGTTCCTCGATACCGAAAAATTAATATTTTACTGTAACGTATTTTAACACGCAACCTTATAAGAAATAGCACTTTTTGAGCCTTGTAACTCGTATATCTTGCTTGTTAACAATTTAATTGCAGCCAAACTTTTTTCAGAGATAAAAGAATGTCCACTTATTTAAAATAACTTTTAAAAATGCTAGGTGAATCCCTATGAGATTAAAAAAAAATAATAAGCTAACCAAAAACTACTAAAGGTTATGTTTTCACGTAAGCATGAGAAGGACAGACGACACGTCCAACAGTCGTATGCACAGTATATGTACAGCACGTACTATAGTGAGGGATAGAACTCCATTAAGTGAGAATGCGAGCGATGAGCATTACGACATATTTTGTAAAACCATCACTTTAAAATCTTTAGCAATCAATTCTGTTAATGAATGTTTTCAAACTTGTTTTTGAAATCAATACGTGCTGAAAGTGCAAGTGGTCAACACTCTTGACCATCAGGCTTTGGTTGGAATAACTGAGTAATAACTGGATCGCGTCGATTATTAGGTCGAATACCAACTTGACATGCCCTCTTTAAGCGTGAGAGTATAAAAGCTTTTCCCGTGTACCATCCTGCGTCTTTACTGTTTTGTCAAGCAAACTCTAAGTAACTGCAGAAATTCGAGTGTTCGATTGCAACCTGTCTAAGCCAGAGTCAATCTTTAGAAATCTCTAGAGCCACGTTTAGTCAGTGTATGAAGCACAGTCCAACTTGCTAACTCTTGACGTGCAAGATTATAAGTAGTGTTTAAATTCGTTCTGCTAAACGAGAGTAAGTCTCTAGAAATCTTTCGAGCCGCGTTTAGTTAGAGTAAAGCAAATCAACGCGCTAGTCTGATTTCGGAAATAATAAGTCGAATTACTGGATCTTGTGTGAGCGAACCGATCCGTCATCATTAAGTGAATGTCAGAGGAGCGGTACAAGCATAATGACCGTCGATAAGGGTTTCCGATGTAAAAGAGCAGCCTACCATCTATCTAACCACGGGTGTTTCCGTGTAATTTAAGATTCAGCGCTACGATCATCTACGGAAGAACTTGCGACTGCGTTAGCACGAGCAGCGGTTGAACTAGCGTACTTAAGTCAGTTTAAGTGTAATTATTGTAAACAACGGCGAACGTTAAAGAATAATTATTTGCACCTGCGAATCCAAAACCTTTAATAATTATTGTAATTTATATTTAATTTTTATTCTGTAAAAATTATACATTGTAAAATTTATTTCAACTCATTTATGTGATAACTTGGTTGTTAACAGTACACATTTGGCATTTAAATCATTTCAGTTTAAATGACAATTAAACATATAATATATTCAATAAACTTCAAAGAATTCTTATTGACGATGAATACTTCACAAAGACGTACGATAACCGACGACAGACGTATCAAGTGTAGTAGGTCAGTGTTCCATGCGCGGTCACGTACCTAACACTTATACTCACTGCATACGCTACCCACACAGCTCAACCGTATTTAAACATCGACACTTTGGAAAGCATATACTGAGTGCGAGGCTGCGAGCAAAATAAGACTCGGGAGTCGACGACTGGTTCTCAACGAATAATATAAATTTATTTGTTAGTCGAATTCACGACGTTCTTCTTTCATCTCGGAGTACAGACTTAACAATATTATTTCTATGGATATTACTTACAAATGCCTGATCTATATAATATACATCTGGGCCATTCCTCGTCAACCAGCCCACCTTAACGTCCAAAAACTGACGCAACGTAGAAAATCCATTCAGGGCCAAATTTGTTCTTATAACCATTAGCTTTTGAAAGTCGAGTAGCTTTTATTAAAAATTCAAAATGGCGGATCCAATGGAACGGCCAACTTTTTGAAACAAATGGTTTTTGGAATCATAAAAATACTATCATATTCCACATAAAACTCCAGATGAAAAATGTCTCCTGCTATATTTTGCGACTACCTGATACTTAAAATTTCAGTCTATCATTATACGCAGATTAACTCAAACTTTTCAACATCTATACGTTATGATGGAGCATGATTCACTACATGATTTGAGAAATTATCATAAGAAACTAGGAATAAAATGATGTGAAGGGTTGTAGAATGCTATAAAAAATTGCCTGTCTAAAATTTCTAAAAATTTTCAAAACGAAGAAAACATTGGTAATCTTAACATACGATTATGATTTACATACGTTTTATAACCTCGATACATGATCAACCATTATCTCGATGCAATTTCAATCATGAGAAAATACAAAAAACTAGATTTGTTCAGAACAATATCATGCAATCCTGAGTGAATAAGATTTGGAATAGTTTAATCAATCCTCACTCAAAAAAACAATGCTATACAACATACCTAATCAGATAGTAAGATTATTCTATCAACAAGTATAGTCAATTTCGGATGATATAACTAACAAAGATATCTTTCATTGAATTTTGGCTTATGTTTACACTATTAAGTTTAAAAAACGTTGTCTACAACACGCATACATTCAAATGACATAGCATTCAAATAGGAAAATAATAAGATCTGAAGATATACAAAAAAATCTTTCTGCTGATATAATTTAAAAAAATAAAACACGAATAGTAATAATATTGAAACATATTCTACACGGCACTTATACTCAACTTAGTTATTGTTTAAATAATTCTGAGAAACAGTCTGTCCAAAATTACCCGAAACTATTTGATGAGGTAACAAAGACACAAGAATAAATTGTCATCTTGCCTATTTAACTTAAAATCATACTATCAAAATCATATTGAGTCGACTAAAAATCAAAAGAATGTACCATCACACTATTCAATAGTTATTTCATACAATTAATTTTTGTTTATGAAGTATAAATGTCATATTAATAATAAATATTGTTTAGCCGAAGCGTTGCCTTAGTTGGCAGAACGTCATGTCTCAATTTTTCACCGGTGCACCGGGTGAAAGGAAGGCAGTTGAAAATAAGATGGGGACCAGAGCGAAAAAATCACGAGACGCAACGAATGTGTAGAGGCGATGGCAAGCGACGAGCGAGGACTGACTGACGTCGTCCCCGCTCCCGAACGGAGTGCAAGCGGCGGCAGCGCTCATGACCGCAGCGCTGGTAGCAAATCAACAGGCACCTCCGTCATTAACTCCGCGACGTGAGGACCAGCTACTTTACTATGGAGGGAGATCATATATCGCGCGAGACGCGAAAAAGCATGGTCCGACAGAACATACTCCCCCGGGCATTGCATAGGCAACAAGGACATGTGTGTGTGAGTGTGTGTATGTGTGTGTGCGAATATAAACTAAACATATTTCAAATTCGATTATCAAATTACTATCCATCTGGAATCAAGTCGCATCTGTTGGTAGTGGACAAAGTTTGGTGATATTCCGTTTGAATATGCCTGTAGGAGTCTTGACTGAGACCACTCGAACCTCCCCATCGATCCCAGGATGCACCTCGACGATGACGCCCAAGGGCCAACGAGAGCAAGGTAAAGGAGAATCCTTTACAATTACGACTGAGCGAACCTTGATGTTAGAATTGGAGTCCTGCCACTTCTGGCGTTTTTGGAGTTCATTCAGATACTCGAGATGCCATTTGTTCCAGAATGATTACCTGGCCTTTGTAAAGAATCTCCAAGAGGAGAGTAGATTATCTTGAACGTGAGTCAAATCACGATCAGGAAGTACCATAAAGATCGGCCTATTAAAATATGAGCTGATGTTATAGCTGGTGGGTCGTTAGGATCAGAGGAGAGAGCACAAAGGGGTCTAAAATTTAGAATCGCTTAAATTTCTAATGCAAGAGTTTCAAGTTCTTCATATAGTAATAATTGATCTTGAAGTACATGCATAAAATAGTTTTTAAATGATTTGACAGCCACCTCCCACAAACCACCGAAGTTGGGTGAGAGGGGGGATTAAAATGCCATTTAATTCATTTATTTTTCAAATTAGTTATTAATTTGCCTCTGTGCTCTTCCTGATTTAAAAAGACATAAATTTCTTGGAGTTGGTTATTCGCTACCGCAAAATTTGTTTCGTTATCGCAAAAAATGTGACCAGGAATGCCCCGTCTACTTACAAACCGACGAAGTGCACCCAGAAATCCCGTAGTCGATAAATGGAATACAATCTTAATATGAACAGCCTTAGTAGCCATACAAATAAAAACAAAACCATGAACCTTTACTCTAGTGCGATTACGAAATTTCCTCTCTTTAACAAAAAATGGTCCAAAAGAATCAACACCTGTATAAAAGAAAGGTCGAGCTTGAGTTACACTGCACTCGGGTACATCTGCCATTTGTGTATGTTTAACTTTAGGCTTAGCCTACAAACAGTCAACGCAATTATCAATTATGTTTCAAATCTGATGTTTACCGTTTCATATCCAGTAATTTTGACCGATTGTATGGAGAGTAGTTTGAATACTCACGTGGTACAGATCTTCGTTCACTTGTCGTATTAATAAATCGGTCATAAAATGTTTAGATGGTAATAGTATGGCATGTTTTGCATCAAACGTCATTTGAGAACAGTCGAGCCTACCCCCTACTCTTATAAGTCCATTTTCATCGATAAAGGGAGTGAAATTGTCAAAGCAAGTACAATTTTTTCCAAATTTAAATTTACCCTTTCTATTACGCTCATTTGCACGAGCAGATAATCGTTTAAATTTATTCGCGAATCTTTCTTTCTGAACTATACGGAGAATTTTATGTTCAGCTTTATTTCTTTCTTCAATTGTACTAGGCTCATGGCTAACACGTGAACGAATTGATCTCGAAATTCGAGCAACGGCTTTATCTAGAGATGTATATGATGATGAACGTAAGAAAAGATCATTAGTGATTACCCGAGTGACAAGACAAACCGCTTTCTTTAATCCCAGAAAAATTCCAGGCTCTGGAATTTCTACGCTGTGAGTGACTCATCATACCACAGGCAGGAAGGACTTTCAGACCATTCCTTATTTTTTAAGAACTCTACTGGGAGTTGACCGCAAGATAATGCGTCTGCTGGGTTATCCTCCGAGCGGATATGTCTCCATTCACCCGAATTCCCCAACGATTGAACCGTGGTTACCCGTTTTGCTTCAAAAGACTTTAAAACTAAAGGTGATTTTTTCAACCAATGTGAAACACTAGTAGAGTCTGACAAAAAAATTATACGGTTAATTTTAAAATGCAAAGACGATCAAACAGTCTTATGAAGTTTCGCGATAAGTTCTGCGGCACACAATTAAAGTCTGGGAATAGTTGACCGATCGACAGGAGCGACTCTAGATTTGGCACAAAGGAGTCGGACACAAGTCTGCCCCATCGAATTGATTGATTTGACATAAACACAAACTCCATACCTATTTTGGCTGGCATCGCAAAACCCATGAATCTTAATATATTTAGCATCTTTGAGCAAAGTATGTCTAGTTAAAGTCAAATTATGCATTAATGGCAATGGCTTCGCAAATGAGGCCCACCGAGAGTGAAGCTCTTGTGGCACCGATTCATCCCATTTTGTTTTGGCCCTCCAACAGTCTCGCATAATAATATTAGCATGTAAAAGAATTGGACCCAACAGCCCAAGTGGATCAGAAAGTTTAGCGATTTCGGATAAAATTTCGCGTTTAGTATATGTCATTAATAATCGGTTGAGTTCTGCACGTTAGTGTATCTTGATGTGAGTTTCAAACAACGAAAAAGGTTTTAAGATAGAATTCGAATTGTTAACACAATCTTAGTCGAATAATTTTTGGTTGATATTATCAAGAGCATGCTTATGATTAGACACCCACTTTGTAATCTCAAATCCGCCCAATTTTAATAACTGAATGATCTCATCGCGCATTTGTCTGACTTCATCTGGAGTACAAGCACTGGACAAAAGATCGTCAACACATAAGTCTCGTTTCAAAGTTTTGTTAGCGCTAGGGAATTTAGAAGCTCCATCATCAGCCAATTGATTATTTGTTCTAATTGCAAGAAAAGGAGCTGCTGAAACGGAATAGGTTACCGTATTTGATTCTTAAGTTTGGGTTTTACTATCTTTGTGCCGCAATATTTTTTGAAATTTATGATCGTCGGGAAGAATAAGAGCTTGCTGATACATTCTTGCGATGTCCGCCGTGATTATATAAGTAAAATTTCGAAAATTTATCAAATGCTCAAATAAGGTTGGCTGTATCGTTGGACCAACAAGCAAGGAATCATTCAAAGAGACATTATTTAGTTTTAGCAGAAGCATAAAAAAAGACTTGAACCTTCGTTGTAGTACTGGAATTTCTAATTACGGGATTATGAGGCATATAATAGCCGTCTTCTTGCTCGCTAGTCACCAACCACATGTGTTCCTTATCAATATGTTCCTGCATGTTTCTATCATACTCGATTTTTAGCATGGGATCATTATCTAACCTTTTTTGTAATGAATAAAATCTATAAAACGCTTGGAATTTTGAACAGCCGAAAATGATGTTTGAATCTCGAAACGATAATCTAACTATGATCTGCCTTCACAATTTCGTGTTGTATTTTCTGAATAATGATCTTCACATAATTTCGCAGTAGGAGTGACTATAGGATTTCCAATAAGTTCTTTAATTTTCCAAAAACGTTCCAAAAATGAGTTGAGTTCAATTAAAACACTATTAAATGCACGTTTAGTTTTGCTTTCAATCACGCCGCTGGCAATGATCCATCCAAGTTCAGTCTTTTGCAAAATCAAATCACATTCGTGCTTAGATATATTTATTTGACCAATAGAAAGTACAGATAAGATAGCTCCGGAGCCAATTGACATGTCAACCGATCGCGAAAGGTGAAACTGAGGATCAGCCAATTTGATATTTTTCGGAATTTCTTATCTTTCTCACGGGAAAAGTTCATGCGAAACGAAATCTGCAATTTCAGGTACTGCCAAGAAATTCAGTTTTTTTTCAAAATTACTAGAGTAAGCGTTGAATTAAATTTTGACGCAATAACAGGATAGTGTACAACTATCATTGATACCTCCTATAGGAACTGAACATTTTTGTTTCGGCACTTTCAATCAGTCCACTAGTGCTTCTGTTACTAAATTTGTTGCGGAACAAGAATACAAGTTATTGTATTAGCGTTAGCTCGGGCTACAACTGACTCACCGGGACTATTAAAGGCATGAATTACTGCTGTAGTCAAAAGCTGAGATTTTGGGATTGAAGCCCTTACGCTGAAGGATTGATAACCTAGTCATGCCGATTGATTTGAACTATTGGTTAATTCGGGCCGTGAATTTTGACTAGGTTGGTTGGATGTTGAGTTATTACGTCTTCCAGCATGCAAGAGAGTGTTGTGCCACCTACTACAACTCTTACATCTATTAGAACTTGTACATTTGTCAGTGTAGGGACGCAAACAATTCCTTCATAAATTCTGTTTTCTCACGAAGTCCCAACGCTGCTAGACACCCAAACCCTTTAACTCAGGACAAACATTTAAAAAATGATTCGATTTCCATTTGAAACATGCCAAAGTCGTACCGTTTGCAAAGGTCCTAGCTCCAACATCAGCGCGCTGAAACTTCGACGACGGTCCTGCAACGTCGGAAAAAGGCTTCCTATCACCTATCGTCCTACGAGGCAAATTTTGTGCAAAGGATCGCAAAAGAAGAGAGCTGTCTTGCAAAAACCTAAAGAATCGATCGAGAGTCGGAAGAGTATCGGACTTTAACGTTTTTCCTAATCTTTACGCGTAAACGGAGGAAGTTTTCCCGATAGGATTTTGATAATTGTCGTATCATCCGGAAAAACTTGAATTGATTTGAGAGTACTCAAATATTGTCGAACAGTATCATGCAAAGAGCTGAACGTTGCCTTGGTAGCTTTGTCCAAATTTGGTAAATGCGATATTGCATCAATGTGTCGAGACGCGAGAATCCGTTTGTGTTCAAAAAACTCTACGAGCAAGTTCCATGCATCCTTGTAATTTTCCCCGCTAACTGAGAATGACGGAAGTTTAGAAACTACTTATCCCTTCATACACGCACGTAAATAAGTGAATTTTACCAGATCGTCGATGTCTGTTCGTTCATATATCATAACCGTAAAGGTGTTTGAAAATGAAAGCCACTGTTCGGGTGTGCCATCAAATGTCGGCAACTCCGTGACCGACAACTTTAGGAGCCATTGCTTCTCCATAAACGAACTGTCATTCATACCGATTGATCGCCGCGATGGAGCCTTTATTTTCTTGACCCTTCCGGCCAACACTACGTACTCGTCCTGTGTATCCAAAAAGCTGTTTAAGTTTCGTTAGTCAGGTCAATTTATCGTAACTCGACATTGTAGCGATCATAGTCATCGAGTCGTTTTTTGAGTAAGTTAAGGTGAATTTCACCCTCGACAGAAGTATAGCGCTTACTAGTCAGTTTCTGGTCAAAATATTTTAACTAAGCTTTAAATGATTCAACTTTAGCAACAATATAATCCACGTGCCTTTTCAATTTTTACCGCTACTTTGTACCCGATTTATTAAACGCTTAAAGGGAGGAATTAATAAGGTCCTTTATAAAAAAAACGTTAAATTATTTACGAAATTCGATAGCAAGAATAGTCACCAAAATTGACGGAATCACAGGACTGAATCAATGACAAATGGCAAGAGCTAACACAAACACATCAAGCACTTGTTGATTCGAGCAAAGGTTTTACCGCCTACAGAAGGCGGGGCTCAAAGCACGAAGCACCGGCCGTCCAGGTTCGGTCGGTCGCAGAGTACCCGGGATCATCAGAACCCGAAGAAACAAGTGTACGAGAAAAAAATAACTCCTGCCACGTGTCGTCCCCTCAACAAATTTAGAGTTCAATAAAATTAGGAAGACCTCGTTTGCCCTTTTAATCGAATGCAGCAATTAGAGTAATGCTTGCCTAATAATCTAGCCTAACCGACCCAAAACCGAATTTTCCCCAAAGAAAAAAATTAATTTAGTATTGAATTGAAAATACACTGCGGAGTAGCCGATGAGAACCAACTCGTACGTCAGCCCTTACCTAAGCTTACCCAAAATAACACAACACATTCGGTTTGGAAATATGCTGACTAACCATTATCAAAATGAATAGACAACGGAACGAACTTAGCTAAAAAAGTTAGTAAATGTTAATTAAATATAGCCTAGTAAAGCGGAATCAACGCTCCAGACGGAGGAGTTGCATAATTATGCACAAACTATACTCCTTATCTGAGCTTATTATGTTGCTATGCCATCCGATTTGGTGCATATCGAGGCGTGATACTGAGCGTTGTAAGCAAGCAGAACGATAAACAAACGATCAGATACATAATTAGACTAAGATATTTATAATAATGAAATAGTACAAGTAAAATACTAGATACGATTCACAATGCCTCAAAAGCCTGCTGCGATAAATGAAAAAACGCGAACCGATTTATAGAGGGTCAAACAAAAACTTTAATTAATAACCTCTACTTGAATCACAGCGCCTCTTAAGCCTACTTTGATGACAATTTTTTAAATCACAAATCAGCATTAAAAGAAAAAAAAAGAAATAAACGAATAATAATGACGGAGAAGAAATGCAATTTAACAAGTAGCTTCAAAAAATTATTATACTACTTATCCAGCTATAATCACCATGCGCGCACGTTGATTTACGTTACTACAGTTTGTAACCCCACTATAATCTAAAAATAAACGAACTGAATATTTATTTGTTAATGAAAAATACGTAAGCGATAGCAATGATAACAATTTCCATTTTATCGAAAAAGAATTTGATCTATCAATTTCTCACGTAACGAAACAAAAACTAAGGAAACAATTAAAATTTCAGTATAATTATAAGTATGTACGTAAAACGGTATTCAATGGCTGCAAGGTGTCCACTTGCACGCAACCTGATAAGTTATGAGTGGCCTAACGAAAAAGTGAGAAAAACTAGTCAGTGCAGTTCTGACGTAGAAATTATAAATATTAATCAGCGCTACTATGACGTAAAATAAATAAAAAAGCAGATCAGTGCAGTTCTGACGTAGTAAATGCTAACAAGCTAATCAGCGCAGTTCTGACGTAAAAAATGAAAAAGCAAGTCAGAGCAGTACTAATAAAAATGAGAAAGGTTAGTCAGCGCAGTTCTGATGTTAAAATAATAAAAAGGCAGGTCAGTGTAGTTCTGACGTAAAAACACTAAATAATTGCGTTCGATATCAAATTATGTATATGGTACGATTGGATTTAATCATAAAAATCAACCACTTATCTTGTAAAGTCTGCTGACACGAAAAGTTCCTATCTCTCTAGAGGCACCAATTTGTTTAGCCAAAGCGTTGCCTTATGTGACTAAACATCGTGTTTCAATTGTTTACGTTGTTATTGTTTATTTTATACTCACGGTCTGTTTAACAACTAATTATAATTATGGTGAGGTTTTTTTTTGTAATAAGATAAAAGTGTGGAAGGGTATGTGAATGACAGGTAAATAAACACAATAACCTCATACAAGAAATTAATTATACAATTTTAATTGAATTGTGAACGTAAGATACAATCCCGCAAGTACAGAGCGTGGTATTTAAGCGCTAGTATTACGATAGGTTGATGTGACGCAAGCAATTAATAAATGAACAGCATAAAGAAGGTTAAGCCTTATCAAAATTGTCTCCGCCGCACGTACAAATAATCATATTTTTCTGTGTCGCGAAATACAAGGCAAGTGTGTCCGCAGAGCACCGCAGGTCGCAGGTATAAATCGCATGCACGCGGTCGGTCGAGAAAGTTTATTTAC